>JABJVR010003616.1:0-15715 GCA_025773905.1 Chitala chitala
GTGTCCCCTGCCCTGCGCCCTATGTGCTCTGGGATGGGCTCCAGGCTTCCCCGCGACCCTCACCAGGAATAAGCGGTATAGAAGAAGACTGACTGACTGACATTGCAATGTAGTTGGTACTCGTAAGTCAGACTCAGCTGTCAACAACAAACTGTGCTCTTCATCACTCATACTCTTTTCACCATAACATACAGGTGAGCACAAGTAATTATCCCCTTCACAGTCCATGCCACATCCCTCAATGTCCACTCATAGGAAATGTGTAGCAATTCAAAACATATTTTATGAACATCATAAAGTGTCTTCATTTACTGTGGTGCCAGGACTTTGAACATGCTATGAAAGTGATGTTCACAGGTACGCTTTGTTTCCCCGGGACCCGGAGGGCAGGCGTACCTGGGCTCGGCTAGTAACAAACCGGATTAGAAGTGGTGCAATATCCAAATTGGATTTTCGAAGCGGGACGGCCGGCAAAGGCATACGCACTTTCTTTAAATTAGTCTTCACTTCCTCCTTCGGTTGTTCGCTCTAAACGAAGGCTAAGGAACTGGAGGTGGGATAATCTTGTTTAGTTTTCTCCCCCCTTACCAGTATTATGTCAAATTAAAGCGGTCTGGAAAGCGTGTTGTTCCATGCGTTTTCTAAGCTTGTTATATCCTAACAGACTTGCAAATTGATTAGTATGGATTTCCTGCCTGAACCTGCTGGTAGTTCATATAGGAGCTCAAGAAAAGGTCAAGCCAAGGTCACGTTAAACAGAGTCTTTAATGTCAACCGACTTCTAGTGTCAAACAACTGATGTTAAGACTTGTTTCTAAGGATATTTGCATCTGTTGCAAAATCTAATGAGGATTTAAGGAACGATTTAAGGAAAAATAAAAAATTAGGAACCTTAGTGAAAAGTATTTTGTTGTGTTATTTTGCTCATTTAGAAATCAGGTAATTTTTTCCTTTTGAATGAACATTTGAAACATTAGTGTAAGATAAATATATTCACAGAGAATTAATTCTGTGTTAATGTTTCACACTTCAATTGTTACTTGAGAATCTGCAACATAACTGTACCTTTACATTTAAGACGAATATTTCAGCTAGCAAACACAATCCTAAAATATTCTGATTACAAAATTGTAGCATCAATTTTGACTGTAGTTATGTCTGTGTTTAGGACTCGTGTACAATAATAGAGTTTAGCTAAGCAGACTCAAGTAAAACAAAGCACTTAAACTGGAATTACCTTTAAAAAGACCCATTCTGATGTCAACTAATCTTCTCTTTATTTTTATTATAATTTTTAAAATATGATACAATCAAAATCAAACAATACAAAAATCACTAACATTATATTCATCATGTTGAACACAACACAATTTCCTCTTATTGTGTTCAGATATTAGTTATTTGACCTTTAAAAAACAATTTAGCAAATACAATTTTATTTCATATTATTGGGTTCTTTTCTAAACTCAGTATTGTCCTAAAATGTGCGGTTTAAAATAGTGTCATTTCAGGTCAGGGGAATTGTTTGTGTTCACCAGAGGTTACAAATGACATCTCATGAGCATCCATATCTCTGGTTCAGATTTCAAATCATTGTTTAGCTTTCACAGCAGAACCCTGAGCAGCTGATATACTGACAAAGCAATGCAGGCTCTGGTCTTTGAGCGCTGGTTTTCGTGACTGATGATTTATCAGTAGTTTTAACAATGCTCACCTCATAACAACCCATGTTCAAAGTCCACTTGAAAAAAAAGAAAAAGCTTTGACAATTTTCTTTTTCTCACCTTCATAACAATGCACAAATTTGGTGTTTAGTATTCCAGTCTGATTCAATTTTTCTGCAGGCTTATGGGTAAGGCTGTTCTGCTGTGTTCTGTTCTGCTTTGTTGAATGTAAATGAGAGTGTTACACTGTCGAGATTTTATTGCAGCACATTCTAAGGATTTACACAATGGACAAACCAAATCGAATTTAACAGCCTGTAAACCAAGTCCTCCACCAACCAAGAGCCATCTGACACATTCAGCAACCCGCAAAAAAGCCACACACACGGTGCAGTACATTTATAGATGCTTGACATGTGTACAAAATAAGCAAATCATTTACCTAATTGATTAATTATATACTTCCGAAGCATCCATATGTAAATATATCTTCTATTTATAAACATTAGGTACCTTGTTCAAGGGCACTAGAGCTGTGACACTTGTGATATTCAGATGTACAAATTTCCTGTGTAACATGCCCAAGAATGAGCTGACAATATTCCTCGAGTTTACATCCATGTAGCAAATCGCTATTCAGGAGTGCTGAGGGACCAAGTGAATTCTTGATGTAGTCTCTGCTTGTAACAAGTCTCTATCAGACATCCAACAGGCCGACAGAGCCTCACCAACCAGCATGCAGGCTCCAACTGCCATTTCAGACAGAACACTCAGTACTGAGAGGAAATCAAAAGCCAGCTGCTTAGAAAGTCAGACAAATATTTTTTCCCATCAGGTGGCATCACCTTGTTTCTTATAATGGGGCTTTGAAAGATCTGTCGTTAATCAGCAGACTTTGGAACATTCCCACTCACATCATTTGTTGTGTAAGAACATTCAGTGATCACGCATACAATTTCCTGACATAGAGCCTTGCCACAACAGCTGCTGGCTGTGATTCAATCCATGCTGAAGATGATGCTGCCATGACAACAGGAAACACCATAGGTGCTGCGGACTGGCACAGTCCGATAAATTTGGCAACATCACAGGCTGTCTTTTTGACGTATGAAGAGTATTTTTTGGTCTCGTAATTAATTGTATTTTCCTTTTCAATTAGAGTGGTAATTAGCTGGACAGTTTGTACTGTAAGTGTTCCAGGCTGGTCACATCATTTTCACAGATGCAAATATTTTGGCAGAACAACTTGCCCAAACAGCATGCAGACAGACTACTCCAGAGAGGCAGAGAATTTTTTGACTGAATGGAGCAGCTGATATGTCATGACTATGATGACCGAGCAGAAGACATTTGCTTCTACAAGAAGGTGTGAAAGTGTACAAAGTCACTGACCAAGATAGAACATGTACACATAGTCTCTTACAGTGGACCATGCCACCTAAATAACAATGGCTGCCTAGCAATGTTTAATGAGATTTGCAATTAGCATAAACAAAATCAACGGTGTATTTAACTTTGTGATATTATCCAGGGACAAAAACAGACAAAGAAAAATGCCAGACTGTAATGATTTCAAGGAAATGCAGCTTATGTACATCTTACAAATACTGCTTAATTGGAAACATGCGAGGTACGCAACTAAGTACAGTCAAATAAAGACAAAGTGAAAACACCGAGAAACTAAACAGAGGTGAACAGCACAGAGTAAAAGAGTATCAGTTGAAGGAACCAAGTACCAAGCAATCAGACGAAACAGCGAGAGCATCAGCAGAGAATGGAGCAAACCTGACAGAAGAACAGAGCAGCAAAAATAAACAGAAACTCCAGTCCCAGACACAAGAAAAACCTGACTTAAACAGACAACACCAAACAAAACACAAGTGGTTAAAAACAACAAACACAAGTAACTGTCACAGAAGTAGAAGAAAGAAGTTGAGATAAATACTATTTCTGTCATGTGATATACCCTGTTGTGTTGTGAATATAAATAATCTTATTAGTTATTTCTGTATTTTTAACATCTGACCATCAATCATTTATTTTGCAAACACAGAATTCAGCATGGTTTAATTTCTGTACCCTGCAATTGAAAGGCTGTTCTGATTGCCAGGGAATACACAACGGAGCAGTCAGCAAAGGCCTCTGTAAATACACTGTAATGAAATTTTAAACACTGACTTTGATGCGAGAACATTCCAGATCCAGGTCAATGCCCTGAATTCACGAATCTCCACAGATTATCATGATTAAATATTGTAACATTTTTTTGCTTATGTTAATGCTATGCATTAGGTGCACTGGGTTATTAGCCTGTGCGTTCTTTATAATGAATGACAATCAGTTCAAATTGACCTTTTCAGTAAGGAAGAGAAAGAGCCGGAGTGAAGGTACGTTCTGCTAAGCAAGTCCCTTGGCAGAGTCGATAGGGGCAGAATATTCATGTGACTCCTAGTGGGAAGTTTGTTTGATCGTCTGTCTCGCCTGATGGAGAAACATGATATACCAGGAGCTGTCAATAGAAAGTATCACCTGAGGGCCATTTTAGAAGGCAGCCGTCTGGCCCGGGGACAATACTGTAACAGCATCTGACAGGTCATTCATCACAGACTTATTGACAAATGCTGCATTTAGCGCTCCCATTTTAAGACTAACTACCCAACCACTTGCCTGAACACACTACAGCTTACCTTATTGGTCAGTCCAGACGCTAGACGTGAGCTCTGCGTGATCCATTTTGTCCACTTTTGTGTTTGCCCTCATTTCTGAAAATAGAAGCAGGTTGCTGTCTTTTTTAAACGGGGTTCGATGAAACAGACCAGTGTTCTCATGGCTCCTGCCAACAACAGCCCTGTAAGGACAAAGCCAAAAAGAAATAAACATGAGCAACAGTTCATCTCTCTTTTGCATTTATTTACATAAAGTGTCCAAAACAATCTCCAACTTATTTGCATTTAATTGTCCTCAGTGTGTTCTTGACAAACGCACTGTAGCCTCTGAAACGGAGTACGTCTGGTTATACGAAGTACGTCTGGTTATACAATATAAGCCCTTGTAAATCTTCCCTGATTAAAGGCAAAAACAATCTTTTTATTCTGGAGTGATATTTGCTCAATCTTCATATCTGGATTTATGGATGAAATTTTCCATGTCGTATCTCCGCACGCTCAGATCTGTATTTCAAATGGCTGAAGGCTGAAGAATTGATTACCTCTCCTAAGTAAAATATTTCGATTTGATTATTTAACTGCAAAAAATGGATTTGAAATGGCAGCTGGTTTTACTCCTGACCATTTAATGTGGGGTTGCCATCCACAAATCAATAAAACTCGCTGTAATGATTCGTTTTATAAGACACTTCTCTTCCAAAGTGAGTTATATATGTTCAAGACTTATTGGCATGGACAGATGTTTCACAATTCAGTTTCATTACATTTCTTGCTCAGAACTCCTTCGGAGACATTTTTCAGCAAGTTACTCATCTTCATAATTCTGTTTCCTAATCTGTTCACTGTCTTTGCATGCATTTGTGTCTACTTTTCCTCTTGGTACTACCCATGTATTTATTTTTTAATAGGGTAAGTATTTTTACCAAGGGCGGCCTACTTAATTTTGCCATTCACATTTCAGCAGAAAGTGTAAATCTCAGGCTGAAAGTTTTTTTTCTGTCCATAATGTGTGATTAACCTCTGTGTGTTGTGTGGAGGGCAGTGGAATCTTGCCCTATTGATTCGTTTGTAGCGTTGGTTGTAACATTCTAGCCCTGCAGCAGTGGTAACTAGTCAATATTTCCACGGAAACTAAGTCAGATGACACTTATGACCCTTACAAACAACTTGTGAACATATATATCGCAATTTTAAAAAAGAGGAAAAATTGGATATTGTGAAATGGGAGATAGCCAGGTTAGAAATTTACCTTTTTCAGTGTCAGAGAGCTACAATGGAGAGACTATGGCTATTTCCAATGTAAGCAATTCATGAAAATTCAGTCAATGATCATTATAACAGTAGTCAAACACTTACCATACAAGAGCCCATAGAAAAAATGCAAGCAGCCCTGGAATAAAACCATAAAAATAGTGGAACAGAGGAAAGCAGCAAAGCAGCAAGTAAATGGTAAGAAGCAAGGAGATCAAATACAGATTTCCAAAGGGAAGAAAGGAAATACAATGAAATTTACTGGGACCAGCAATGTAAGCAGCTAGAAGAGGAATGCATGAATGTCCACACCAGGAAAGCATTTGCTCATGCAGACTCATACAGTGTTTACTGCTCAAAATGGGCCTCATCAGAAGCAAGCAAGGGATAAAACAGTCCAAACAACAAGATATCAAGAACAGATAGTGACAGTTTGCAGAACAGCTGTATGGCCACACCAAAGAGGCCCAGGCTCCTCAGAATGGTGAGGAACGGGAAGCAGAAATCAGCCATCCTTGTGGAAGACGTCACCTGCCAAACAACAAGGCCCCATGTGTCAATACCATCCTTGCAGAATTGCTGAGGCCTATAGCACCTACAACCACCCTGTCAAAAAATCTGGGAGACCAACACATGGCCACAAGATAGGAAAGAATCAGTGTCCATCCCGTTGCCAAGAAATAGTGACTCCAAGCACTGCTCTAATTACCTCACAATTGCCCTTCTCCCTCATGCTGGTAGGATCCTCCTTAAGGTCATACAACAACATGCGGCACCAACCATGGAAAGGGAATTACCAGATGTTCAAGCTGGCCTCTGATGTGGTCATGGCACCCGTGACCATGCTGAAAATTTGCATCGGGTTATGGAAAAATTCCACAAATATCAAAAGAATATTCACTTGTACTTCATCAACTATAAGAAAGCCTTCAGCTGCATTGGTCATGACAAGATGCAGAGAGCTCTACTAGACCTTGGAATGCCAACATATCTGGTAAAGTTGATGCGGTCACTGTATACAAGCCAGGAAGCTATCTTGTAAACACCACATAAAAACACAGATTATTTCAAGATAGAACAGGAAGCATGGCATAGTTGCATTCTCTCCCCCTTTTTATTCAGTCTGTATGCCAAAATGATCATGAGAAAGTCAGAGCATGAAGAGTCCAAAGTCAGGTTAAAGAATGAAGGAAGGAATATCAGTAATCTTCATTATGATGAGGACACAATCCTTCTGTCAGGATCCAGACAAGGACTGAAACACATAATCAAAAGGATCAAAGAAGAAAATAAGTTCACCCTCTTTCTGAATATCAAAAAGACCACGCCCCTGACCACTATGTGGAACAGAATTATCAAAATAGCACCTGACAGTGAGGAAATTGAATGCATGCAATAATTCATTTTCCTAAAATTGCAGATCGATCAAAGTCATAAATATAGTGCAGGCATAAACTGCCAAATCACACTGGATTGCACAGCAATGATGAGCAAGCATCAATTACAGAAAAGCAAGGACTACAGCCCGACAAAGACAGATTAGTCCACACTATTGTGCTCCTATAGCTATCTAGAGTTGCAAAGTTGGACCATGAAAAAGTGAAGAAAATTGACTCATTCCAGCTGTGGTGTTGGAAAAGGCTTCTGGGAATCCCAGAGTCAGCAAAGGCGATGAGCAAGCAAGTACTGAAGCATGTAAAACAAGACGTATCACAGGAAGGCACAATCACAAAACTCAGGCATGCAATCAAACTCATGGGAGAAAGCAATTAGGCTGAGAATGGTTAGTAGCAAAAGGAAACCAGGCTGCCAAAGAACACAGCAAATAGACACCAGAGAAAGCATGGAACAACTGAAAGAAGTTGAGCCATGGAGTCGCTGAGAGTTGGACATGACTGAACAAACATCATCTTCATCATCATTATTATCATCATATGCACTCAACTATCTATTGTGATCATATTTTCGCATTAAGAATTGCAAATTTACCTGAGGCAACTCTAAAATATCATTTAAATGTAACAGTTAGTGTAAAAATGACATGCTTATGTTATTACACTTGTATTTCAAAATGTGTCCATAAATGTCAATGTATGTTGTGTGTGTAACTCTGGTACGTGTGTACTGTTTGTAATTTGTCTTTCCTTTAAATGCGTGATGGTAAAAAAAAAACAAGCAAAGGATAAAATGTGGTGTTCTCTTCTGCTTTTATGTTTTCCTGTTTTCTGTTTGTCTGAGTCTCTAACAAGAGAGGTTTCTGTCTGGTTTCCAGTTTAGAGTAATTAGCACCACTACATGGAGCTGAGTCATTTCTCATTGATTATAGTCACTACTTTGGCTCATCATCCTTTTCACAAAGAGGACGTGTTACAGTAACCATACAGATTATTGTTATGTTATTACACTTCATCTGCGGTGGGTTGGCTGCCCTGTGCATCCTGGGATGGGCTCCAGGCATCTTGTGACCCTGAATTGGACAAGGCAGTAAAGTGAATGGATGGATGGACAGTACTTTATGAATCCCAGAAGGGAATAACTTTCATGCCTTTAGCCCATTCTCCAGTGGGCAGCCAGCCACATGCATCACCCAGGGAGCTAGCGTTTGAGTGTCTTCATCAAGGACATGCATGGCCGGACTGAGATTCAAGCAAGGAGACTTCCACATCCCAGCCTGATGTTCTACCCACCAGTAGCTGGGCTGGTTGTACAGCAAAATAAATAATTGTTATTTTATCATAGTGATATCATTCATACTAAAAACAAAAACATTTTTTGTTTATTACAATGTATTTCTCAATGTTTACTGTTTGTTTCTTATTTAAAGCACCCAGTTCAATATTGAGAGTTGCTTTATATGTGAAGTGATCATTTTTGCTGCACTTCACAACTCAATGTAGTTTAATGTACTTTATCCATAGCTAAGAAACAAATAATAATAATAATAATAATAATAATAATAAACTTTTCACAATTAATAAAAAAATAATAATAAGCATTTAATAACATTTCAATTTGCTGTGACAAAATATAGTCCGTATAAGGGCAGAACGCCTGCTCAGGCTACTTATTGGAAGTGGCAAGTCCCTTTACTGGATTTTGAATAATTAATTAACAAAATTAGCACATTCACATACAACTGTGATCAGGCTACTGGAACTATGTGTGAAGTTCTGCTAAATTAATACACACCCACATCAAATCTCTGGACCAATAAGTATGTAGTACTTAGCAAATGTGTTCTATAATAGTGCTTATTTTATAGATTAAATACTGTTTCTCATGACATGTCATCATTGCGGGATATCCATAGTTGCACCCATGTGCCTTGATCGCAGCTAAACAATTGGATCACCCCTCATGAGTGTGTGGGGCCATTCTGCTAACGTATGTGAAAGGTAGGTAATAATGTCATACCTATCATCCCAGGTCCTGGGAAAAAGCATGACAGATGAGGCTGTACTTAAACAGTGTATGGGTGCGCCAAGAGAAAGAGCTGGAGGGTATAAATCTCCCACTTACCTCATACTGTACAGCAGCAACTCCAGCCTATTTCACCCAGATGTGCAACGGTACTTAGATATCCTATGTACTGCACCCAAACATGCTTGCATCGCATTTAGGAGGCCACTTCTCTTTACGTGGAGCCATCTTGAGGAGATCCTTAGGAGGAAGGTAGACCATTACCAATGTCAAAGCTTTGCTTCTATGTTTAGGTGGCACGAGCAAATTGTAATCTTCTGAAATGTAAAACCATCTAATTCCTTCCAGTCACAGGGAATCGTTAAATGCACTACTGGCGGCACGGTGGTGTGGTCAGCACTGTTGCCTCACACCTCCACGTCTGGTGCTTGATTCCCGCCTTGGGTCTGCGTGTGGAGTTTGCATGTTCTCCCTGTGCTTGGTGGATTTTCTCTGGTTTCCTCCTACAGTACAAAGACATGCCGGTTAGATTGATGTGTGCGTGCCCTGTGGTGGGTTGGCACTCTGCCCTGGGTGTCCCCTGTGCCCCATGTGTTCTAGGATGGGCTCCAGGCTCCCCCCATGAAGGACTAAGCAGTATAGAAGATGACTGACTATAGGTGGTAAAGAGGTTAAAAACTCTGACTGTAGGCTCCAGTTCCTCTTTTTCTTCTGTTTTACATATGAAAGGTACTTATAAATCATCCACGTCTGTAAATACTTGTGAGTAGGAATGCTAAATTATAGGCTACAATTTCATTTTAAAGATATCTTCAAACATCTTCAAAAGAACATAGCAGGGGTATTAATAATAAAAATTATAGAGAAATACTAATTCCTGCTTTCCTGTTGTAATTAGAACTGATGCTTCAGCCTGTGGCACTGAAGCAGAAGCTCCTGTAAAACTCTGTGAACGATGTGGACACTCAGTTCACACGCATCACCTGTGATTGACAGTTTCTTCACGTGCCAGCAGAGGAACAAACCAGCAGAGACTCGCACGGCACTTATAAATCCACTTTTGCTCCTCTCCACGACTCAGCGTGGGTGACAACAGCGATAAAACAGAGTGCCTGGTTTTTCTTTCCCAGTTGGCCGAGTCCCAACTGTCATTTTACAACAATGTCCGTTGATTGTTCCAACAAAAGTCCTGAAACAGCCTGTACTCCTCAAGCCACTTATGTTGCTGTAATTTAGTTCCTGTCAACAAGCTTCGGCCTCAAACACGAGCTCCAAATCTTGCTAACAAAGCAAATACCGTGGTTTATTTCTCAGGACCATGAGCCTGGTGTGAGAGAAGGGGTCAGTCTGCATATACAGACAGGTGACACATTAAAGAAAAAACCAACATAAAGTTATTGTCAACACACTGTTATTGCTGACAGTCTGATCCCGTCCTGCCCTGACATTCTCAGTCACCTGAGGAAGAGCTGCTCTTTTGTTTTTCCTAACATCACATTAATGTAGGAGCATCACGGTCATCAAATGTGCACCGTCGACCGCAATGTCTGACCCTATTACTGATGTCTTTTCCATGTTACCCCAGCTAGTTAAGCAGCCTTTGTCACAGAAGCTCCTGCCATCCATGCCTCAAAAATGAGCACCCTATCACAGGCACTTGTATGTCTTCTTTTTTTTCCATCTGCATGCAAAGGGTAACCTGATGGCTGAATGGGTAGAACATCAGGCTGGGATGCAGAAGTCTCCTGGTTTAAATCCCAGCCCAGCCACTTGGAGTGTCTTTGAATAAGATACCCAGTGCTAACTCATTGTAACATATGTGAAATATTGTAAGTTGCTTTGGATAGAAACATTTGCTGAAATGACTAATTTAAAATCAGAATCAACTGTCCTGGTCGACATTTTTGTGCATGCCACAGAGCATGATGGGACGTTCATTGCTCAGTCACACCCTGCAGTGCACCTGTGTGGAAGCATCTGCATTTGTGAGATTTCTCCACTTGTTTATTCAGGTTTTTCCTTTAGCATGTCACCCATCTGTACATCTGTACACCATAATCAAAAATTTTGTTTAAAAAATAGCAAAAACATGGAAAGAATATCTGGCAACAGCAGCAACATAAATCTTGCTTACTTTAGTTTTGTTTTTTGACATTAAAATTGTACCAGTAACCAAACTAGTATAAAATTAAATAACAGTATTGTTTTCGCTTCACAACATCCCTATGCAGTGATTAAAATGTCCTTAACTTGTTAACCACAGAAAATCATGTCTTGTATTTTCCAGGACAAATTCAACAAGATGTTTTGTTTGTCTGTTTTAGCTGACAAAAGCAGAAACCTCCTGGTTCTGAAATGTCCTATGGAGTCACCACAGGCTTCAATAAATCTCATTATCTTTTAAATTGCATTTTCCTTGGCCGTATCTCTTGATATTGCCTTCAAAATGGCCAGATTACATATGCATGAAGTCAATTTACATATGCATAAACCAATGGAAAGTGAATTAAGAAATATGCATTTTTTAATTAATTCAAACACGGAAGTACCAATTAATAAAATGCACTCAAAAGTGGAATTGAAGAAGTAAAATTATTTCAGTGTTTAGTAAATATACCAGAAAGAAAAATGTGGACATTTTGTTATACATAAAAGCAAAAAAATAAAAAAATAAAATAAATAATAAAATAATTAAAAAAAATAAAAATATTTTGTTATACATAAAAGCATAGCATTTATACTTGCACATAAATGTATCATGTTTTCTTCATGTTGTGCACACTTTAATATCTTATATGAATGTGAGTTACATTGTTTAAAGATCCCATGTCTAGACTGGTGTGTAATGGTTATCTCATTGTACAGAGACATGGCTTTATTATTATTAAACGTTTTTGGTGCTTTTTGAAATCTATAAGCATGTTACTTGTTTTGATTGCTTCAATTACTGTATCCACATATATGTCACGCTATAATTGGAAAATTATGTGCTGAGCAGTGAACACACATGGTGAACACCTGGATATTATCAATAACTGTAATAACTTGACAATACTGAAAGATAGCAAAAGTATGAAAGTATGGATGGACAGTATATACTTTATTGTTCAAAGTGGTGATGCTATATTAACATCAAAGCATTAAGCACCAGTGATTACACAAGAAGAAACACGTGCATATCTGTGTTAACAAAGAAAATCGAAGGGTTGTGCGTACATGTGGTGTTTACTGTTTCAGCACAAAGCGACATTTAGACAGAAGTCCTTGTGAGTGTCTTTGCTTGGTCGTATTTACGGCAGCCGTGATTACGCCAGGGGCCTGTTACTTGGCTGCCTTTGCCTCAGAATTTTCCTGTTAATTGAAAAGGCAACATGGGACATTGATTCCCTCAAGTTATTTTTTCACCGCTGTGTGTTGTTTTTTCACAGTTGTGTTGCCTGTGGTTTGTTTTTCTTCTTCTTATTTTAGAGGAATTTGGGAGCTGCTTAGCAACCTCCATACATAAATTATAATTTGTAGACATACTGTTAGTGGTAATTCATCATCACAGCATTTGCAAAGGATTTTCATGTTTTTCATGTGCTTTTTTGGTGTTTGCAACACTGATTTTTAAAAATATAGTTCTGTGTGCTTGAAAAACAAGCCCCCTCTTTGTAGCTGCACATCAAAGGCTGGTAGAAGGTTATGTGGCCCTATGACCCATATTTTTACACATAGTCTTACCTCAAGTGTCAGTTAATCATGTATAGCACAACCCTCAATGACGATATTGTGGTTAACACCCTCCTTGACACCTCTCAACAGATGCACAAGAGAAAGGCGGGTACTGTCACAGCAGAAGAGCAGGTGACCTTCTTGGATCCCTGAGGCTTGGAGACAGGAAGCCATGCAGTTTAGATAAAGGCGAGGCAGGCAAGAATTGTGGGTAGCATGATAAATAAACATTCCTACGAGGTCAGTAAAGCATTGCTCATTTTTCATGCTCTGTGCATGGCTAATGCATCAGCTCTCATATAATTTAATCCATCCATCTCCTACACTCAGGGTCACATTAACCCAGAGTGAGTTACAGGAGCCGTGGGGCAGGGTACACCTTCCACACAATGCCAGTCTGCTTCAAGGTAGAAACAAATACACATTTACCCAGAAAGACCAGAGAAATCCATAACAAACATTTGCAAAGTACATGACCCAAGATTTAATCACAAAACCAGCAATCTGTCTAGACTGAGTGGCTGTACAATGCCTTATTTAATTCCAACTAGTCCAAAGCTTTACCTTGTGGAAACAGCCATGCTGGTTCAGGGAACACGAGTGAACTTGTTCTCAGCAGTTCTCAAACAGGTGAATGCACCAACGCTGGATAATGGACTTCATGCAGTGGACCTGAGCAGCCAACGGCATGCCACTCTGTCAAAATCCATACACATTTATGAACAGAAAAAATATGGATTTATATGGTTTTACAGAGAGGAGAAAAAGGTTCTGCTGTCTTGGCAGCATGTGGCAGGCTCTGCAAACAGTTGTATGGCATCTGGAGGCTGTCAAGTGTAAATCTGATAAGAGACAATTTCATCAGTAATGGGCACCACATACTGTTTGTGAGTGTTCTGTGCAGCAGACTGTGGTCCACAATCTGGATTAAACACCCCATTGTGATATTTAAAGTGTCAAAGTCTTGTCTAGTCTATGCATTTCTAGTTATTTATTGTTAGTTGTTTTTCCATTAATTCTTGTTTTTTACGTAGAGGAATGTTTGGTACCCAATACAGCATAACCATTTTAAAGTCAAAATTAGTTTTGGAGAGCACATTTTGTAGATTTTTTTTAATAAACTAACCAAGTAAGACACATATAAACTTTTTGCGCAAAAAACGTGGCGCTTTTGTCACCTAACTGTAAGTGTCTCTGTATTGTTAGATCTGTAAACCAGTCAATGGTGTTGTCCTTTTGTTCCATCCTTTCATGGAGGGTATCTAAATAAACCTGGAACGAGGGAGGCCACTTGTCCACATCAGATCAGACAATCAGCTTTAGTAGCAGAGATTCAGGGGCCGATTTACAGGGGCGGAATAGGGTGGTATGTGTCACCCTTACAAAATTATCTGCCACCCTGTTTGCCACACCTATGTGGATATAACACAAATCAAAGAGAACGTATTTAATAAGTAAGTTTTATAATAATTCTCCTGATGTAAAGCATGTTCTGAGAGCAGCCTACCATGTAGCTCCACCCTCCAGAGAACAGTGGTGTGTTCCACTTGCACCACTTCTCATCCTCCTTTCCTTCCATAACACTTAAAATAAACCTGCAAAACTGGCGAGACTGAGGTTGGCTTTTGTTGAAAGAACAAGGTAACGTTAAAAACAATTTGTAACTTGTCTTTTTTTCCTCAGCATTTTTGCAATGTGTGACTGGCACCTATGTAGCTAAAGTTAACATTAACAGTGATGTACTCAAAAACAAAGCAAAAATACATCTGAAACTGAAACACTGCCTAATTATGGTGTCACACACCAGTCTAGATCCCCTCCTCAACACACCAGGCCCATGTTATATAGAAGCATATGGAAGCTTACTAATATTACTTTTTACATGTTATATTTACAAATGTAACATGTAGACCATTTTATGCTTAATTATTCTTATTTCTCTTGTTGTGCCTGATTTGAGAACTTTGTTTTACCCCATTAAAACTGATTATACACTTTACCAAGTCTCGTTTTTGTTCAATAACAAATCATGGAAATGTTTTAAAAGGAATACTATTTATTGTACTGTATTGTATTGTAAAGGAATACTATTTATTGTACTGTATTGTATTGTAAAGGAATACTATTTATTTACTGTATTGTAAAGGAATACTATTTATTTCACTGTATTGTATTGTAAAGGAATACTATTTATTTACTGTATTGTAAAGGAATACTATTTATTTCACTGTATTGTATTGTAAAGGAATACTATTTATTTATTGTATTGTAAAGGAATGCTATTTATTTTACTGTAATGTATTGTAAAGGAATACTATTTATACTTTTATTCCACACTACGATTTCTATACACTTACTTTTATTGTTGTATAGAAAGTTCTGAAAAAAAGTTTAAGAACCTGAAACTTCTTAAATTTTATATTTTCCTGTGTCATTTTCATTTTGAATGTTACATCAGTTACACATTTTTGAAGCTAACGCACCACCTTTGAGACAAGCTACACGCATAAGAGCTTGTATGCATTAATAGTGTTCTCTCCCAACTCTTGCCTAGTTCGCTAAATATGTTGCCTTTATATAAAACATATCATTTGTCTTTTTGCTTTAACTAAATACTTTATCTCAAGACAGAATTCTTTTCTTAAATTCTCATACTGATTCCAGACTTCTATGTTGAACAGTGAACACGATATAAAATTTCTATATCAATCATATAGTCATGGCCAAAGGTTTTGAGAATGACAGAAATATTAATCTCCACAAAGTCTGCTGCCTCAGTTTTTATGATGGCAGTTTGCATATTCTCCAGAATGTTATGAAGAGTGATCGGATGAATTATAATTAACTGCAAAGTCCCTTTTTGCCATGAAAATGAACATAGTTCTAAAAAAATTCCACTGCATTTCAGCCCTGCCAAAAATTCCACTGCATTTCAGCCCTGCCACAAAAGGACCAGCTGACATGATGTCAGTGATTCTCTCATTAACACAGGTGAGAGTT
>JABJVR010003617.1:0-15715 GCA_025773905.1 Chitala chitala
TATATAGATTGGGAAAGAACACCTGGGTCTAAAGGCTATCACTGAGGTTCTGCAGGATTTACAGTACAAGGTAACACCCTTCATTGTTATTAAAGCAAACAGACATGATGTTCGCTTAATCTCGAATGATGGAAAAACATCACAGGAACCAAGGAATGTGCTGGCTAACCTCTGAGGGACAGGGGAGGCAGAAAGAGAGCCTGCCGAGCAGATATGACACAGCAAACTGCCCCTTGACAACAGAACAATTACGGAAACGTGAGGTTTGCTGGTGGCGAAAAAATCGTAGTTAATCATTCGACATTTTAGTGAAAAAGCGTGTGCCACAGACTGCCGTGAGGGTAACACAAATCACTTGTCCAAACAAGGACAAACTGTGAAAAACACCAAAGTTCTCTTTATAATAGATTTACAACCTGCTCTGTGGTCTATGTTTATAAGTATGGAACATGAGAAGTGAAAGGTGCAACATAAGAAAAGAATAAACGATAAATAATAAAGAAGCGTTAAATGCAGCCCAGTGTGAAATCATCAGTATGAGTAGCCAGATTTTCTGTGACGCTGATGATCAAAGAGCAGAGTTAATAATGTCCGAGCTGTTTTAGGACTGAAGGAGTGTTTATACAGCAGCACGAGTTCACCGTTGTGGACAAAGTTGTACGCCAGTTTCTGTGTGTACAATTTCAGAATTATGTTTCTTTCAGTGTATTTTCACACCTTCTGGGGATCTGCTAGGTCATGTCCATTGTATAACGGACATTTTCACAATTCAGTTAAAAGTCTCCTAAATTGATAGTCATTAAATCTTTTTTATGTTTGTTTTTTTTTTTTGTTTTTTTTTTTTTTTTACAATTTCATCAGGGGAAGACAAAAATCATACCATGCTTCAATCCCAATACATTACTTCCTGGTAAGTAATTATATCTGCAACAGAACAGATTTAACTGCAGTGTGTCACACAAAACTGACATATAGCCCAGTTCCAAAAGTCATTGCAATGTGTGTTAAGCTACATCATATGAACTGAGCTACAATGGAAACTACTTTATGGGCTTGCCTGCCTGCCATTTGTAGCCACCTGCAGATCTGCAGATTGTAACAATGTCATGTATGTAAATGTCTCGCGGCTGGCTGAGGACCTTCTGAACCCACCTTCGTTTTGCTCCATAGACCCGCTACTGCGGGACTACTGGGTGTACGAAGGCTCTCTGACCATGCCCCCCTGCAGCGAGCATGTCACCTGGATTCTTTACCGCTACCCGCTCACTGTCTCGCAGATCCAGGTAAGGGTTACATCCAGTACCTCTTGTTGTGCGTAGTGGCAGTGCTGCAGATACGCATTAGAAAGGTCTTCTTTCAAAGTGCCAGCTGCCAAATAATTTCTCTTTGATGCTATGAGACCTTCCTTTGACCAACGGTCTTCCAAAGGCCATGTCACGATAAGGTAGAGCAATCGCCCCCTTCTAATGTCTATTTTAAGTGGTGTGATCAATAATAAGCAGACAGAGCGGAAACACATGAATCATTTGCAGTGATTTTTTTAAGGCAAACCTCAGCTTAGAGACTCGTGACTTGCAGGTTAATTAGACAGTAATGTAACGCAAGTTTCTTTTTGAGCAACGCAATGTTACGCTTTGCCTTTGTTTAGTGCTTTGAGGAAACTGTTGTGAACAGTGATATATAGAAAAAGAAATGAATTGAATTGAACACACTGCAGTGTGTTTACTCTGTACAACCTTTTGTTAGTCTAATTACAAAGAATAATTGGGATTTTGACAGTTTCTGAGAAATTGCAAGGAGACTGTTATCAGGCCAGAGCATTACAAACCTTCAGATGTGCCTTTGCTGACTTTTGCTTAGGAGAAAAGTCATCCGAAGTTTTGCGACAGTATAAAGTACATTGGTGAAAGAAGCTGGAGTGTTTTGCACCATGCAGTGCTCACCTGGACTCAGCGGTGGCCATTGTCATCGCTGTCTGGGGGGTTGGGGGGGGGCAGTGAGTTTGTGACAGCAGATTTTGTTTGTGCTGTCAAGAAACAATCTGAAACTGGAAAACTGGTTGCCCCAGATGTACAAAGAAAACAACAAATAGACTTTTGCTGCTTTTTTGCTCAATTTTAATTGAAACACTCGCAGTTTCCTCTCCTGCAGCATGCTGGTTTTCATATCATGGTTTGATCAAACACTTTTGTCCATAAAACACTTTGAGCATCTTTGATTTTGTGTGTCACGTTTGACAAGTTCAGAAGCTGAAAAGAAAAGATAAAATTACAGCTGCCCATTTTACAGCGCTGCCCAACTTCGGTAAGATAAATATACCCACCGTGAGGTTTTCACCAATGAAAAAAAGAAAATGTGAAGTAGACCGACAAAGTAGCAAAGTGTTCAGGCTTGACTTGGCGGTGACTATCTGTACACCTCACTGATTGTTCCTTCCTTCCTCCACAATACAGTTTATATACTCAGCACCTTCCTGCTCTGCTTGAAAGCGCTATCTTAAACAGGCCAGGACACACACACACACACACACACACACACACACACACACACACATATAGAATATACACACACCAGCGCTCGTTCTCATAAACAAACAAATTTGCATATGAAAAGACAGAAAAATGTGCATTTGCACTGAATGTGATTTTTAAGTGTTTTAGTTTTCCTGAATAGCAATAATTCAACTCAGTTTCAGTTCAGTTTATTTTTACATAAAACCCTTCCCAATGTAGTTGCATCAGTGCAGTTAACAGAAGCGTATCAAAATAGTGTATTAAGCGATGCTTAAAGCAAGCAAGTGTGTATTCTGTCCGTGACCTAAATGAGTGTTCTCAGATCGAGGAGTTCCGGAGGCTGAGGTGTCATGTCAAAGGGGCGGAGCTTCCCGAAGGCAACGATGGAATGCTGGGGGACAACTTTCGGC
This sequence comes from Chitala chitala, assembly GCA_025773905.1. Lineage (NCBI taxonomy): Eukaryota > Metazoa > Chordata > Actinopteri > Osteoglossiformes > Notopteridae > Chitala > Chitala chitala. The sequence goes on from JABJVR010003617.1 coordinate 2,924, forward strand.
CAACTCAGCCTCTGAGTGACAGAGTGGTCAGGGCTGCCTTCCAGTAGGGATCCAAAGGCCTCCAACACTGCACCCCAGGGGTAAATATTAAATCCTGTTTTCTTTGAGATGCTCCTATGACTGTCACTACCAACAATATTGCAGAATATAGCTAAAGTGGCATTTGCTCATTAACAAAGCAAGCTCAGAACATAGGCAAAGACAACATTCATTTAAAATCATTGACAATGTGTTTCTTCTCAAAGGAAAGAATATTGTAAGTGTACTGTTTAGTGTAATGGATTTTATAAGCCATTTTAAGGTATAAAGTGTAATTTGTGGTATTATTATGTACATTGTTTTGTACCTCACATACTCAAATATGAAGACTGCATGGCAATCACCACTAAAATACTACATACATACACAGCAAAGCTGACAGTGTTACCACTGAGAGCATTTATATGGGTCCACACCGTTAACTGGTCAGTGTTGAATTAACACGGCCAGCATTTGCTGTGTAAGAATATATTACTTGCATTGAATTATGCACTGAGATGTAAAGAGGCTTCTTGCCTTTTACTCTGAGTACCCAATGAAAGATATTATATTAGATTTTATGTTACAATAACGTATTATGCCATGTTTTATTTTTTAAGGGCTTCTGTCACTCATGGGCCCTTGGAATTGTCCCAGGTTTCCACACCTGTGTACATGAATCTGCAAAGTCTTGCTAGAACAGAACATGATCTCCGTTAGCTGTTAAGGTGGCCTTAGTTTCATGAAACAAGGGCAAGGAGCCCCCATAGGTGTTCAGCACTACTGAGTACAGTAACAAGGCCAGCCGCTTAGTGAAAAATAACCTACTTCTTGCTAATCTAGGACTTCTGTTAGTGTTTCACGCAGCACTACCTATTTTACAGCTCACAGGGGAGCACCTGAAAGCTATGAGCTAAATCATCATTTTAAGAATAGAAGTCATTTGTTGTAAATCGAGGAGAGCAGAAGTAGGGCCTTTCACAAGATCTGCTCTGTAAAGTAAGGGTGGGATATTCTAAATGCTAAAAACCACAAGATGTGCAAGTCTTACTTTGGTCTCCCACGCTTAGTCATATGACTGAAGTGATTGCACACTTAATGAGCTGATGCACATATGACCACAGGAAGGAGGTGGGGGGACGGGCACCACTCTTTCAGATGTTGCTTAAATGCACGGGTGTTTCTCTTGTCTTACAGAGGTAAGCTTGGAGCCTCACAGATTTCAAACGATCGCCCTTGCTTTAGCAATTTCTTTGGCAATGTCTCAAGATTGTAGCTTTGATATCTGTGACAAAACGACTTTTAAATGTGTATCTGAAGCTGTGAGGGGGGCTCAGTGAGAGGAATGGCTGAGCACAGCCAGGGCTGTGAGCAGAACAGGCAGTGGGCTTAGAAAAAACACCCTGGTGGTGGAGAGTTGGATAACGGCATTGTTCCTGTGTTATACCTGTCATGTGGGCAAAGGTTCACATCAGCGTGGTGGAATATGCACTGCAACACTGCAACTCTTTATTTCTCTGCTGAATAATACCTTACGCCTTGCTCTTTATAAACATACTGACAGTTTTTTTTAATCAGAAGCTTAAATCAGTGCATACTCAGGTTTTCAGGGAACATTTCTAGAATGTTTACACTACTTTGCAATTTATGAAGCATTGTTAAAAACTCAAAAGAACCATTTCCCTTAATTGTATAGTCTAGTTTCTGTGCAAGAGCACACCTCATATTCAACCTTTCTGTTATGTTGCTTGTGACCTAAATTGGATATTCCAGATACATGAAGAAAACAGGACAAATTTATTTTAAGGCTACGTGAGCCGGACCATTCCAGGAATGTTCCATTCACCAGGAACGGGGTTGTGCCAAGTTCCTTTGGCACTCAGTATGTGTTTATACTATTGTTCTCTCTGTTATGTGACTTGTTGATTACTACTGGTCAAATAAGACTTGCTAGTAATGGACATGTAACTTACACATTAGAAAAACCCCCAACTTTTCCTGCTATTGTTTGCCAGATGTTTAAGGATTTCTCAGCTATGCCTTTCATCCTGACTAAAGAAGAAAACCCACATGGCAGTAAATAAAGACCAAACATGTAAATCAAAAGACCATACTCTTCAAAACACAAACCACACAATGTAGTGAATTCAAACATTGAAGTCACCAAAACAGTGCAAGCATGAATCAGTAACCAAACAACTGTGGAAGAACTATGGAAAATGGAATCCAAAACCAGGCAAAATTAAAAACAATCAATGAACACACCATAAATGGGCAGAGCTCCTGATACAGTGAATAATATGAAGGTTAACAAGGCAGCTCTTATAATATCTCCTGTGTGCTGGAATGAAGTGTCCCCTGGTGCTGACAATTTTAGTACATTATTACTTATTAATTTGATTGACAGATGTTTTTCTTAAAGTGTACGGTCACGTCTACTTATGTAGCCAGAAAGAGATTTGGGTCAAGGCTTAACAAATATGCCCGGCTGTCCCCATTCTAGGACTTGAAGTTTCCTTCCAGATTCTGGACACAAGGTACTTTTGTTTACATGTACAACACCCATTTGTCTGAATAATGTTTGCCGCACATGTCCGCAAGGTTTACTTCCAAAGGAAAAATAATCGTGCAGTGTCAGAGGTTATCTGAGGCTTTCAGGGAATCTCTGCCTGGTTTCTCAGCAGGGAGGCTCATGGTTGTGAGGTTATTTGTTGTAACAATAAGATAAGAAGAATACGCAGAGGCAGATGTATCCTGGAAGAGCTGACAGCTGGCACGATAAGAGCTGGTTACAGCAATGAGATGCTTTGATAAGCTATCTCACAGGAATTTTCAGTAATCCCATGAATTCCACTGAAATTTGCCATGCCAATGCTCAGGATAATCCCAAAGCTGGACTTGAACTGCATCTTTGACTTCACTCTAATACCTGGCTTCATAACGGTGGCAGATTACACATGCTGTCAGTGGTGACATGAGTACTTAAAGCCAGGTAGTCACATAGGAGTGGTTCTCAAACCTGTATGGCTAGCTCATGTCACTGAATCAACATTTGCCAACATAACGTCATATCTTGCTTTTGCCCAGAGTTCTCAGAGTACTCAGTAATCAACCCCCTCTTCCACTAAGTCATCCATTAAATCTTTGTTATAACCATCACTACCACATCATCTCAGTTAATCATGTTGTTTTTGGTAACATTTTGTACAAATTTTAATGCTGATAAGTACTGATTACTAATAAAATAGATATGAAATAAGTAGCCCATTCATGTTACCTCAGGTTATCTCACAAGCTGTTAGATGGTTTTCTAGTGTTTCGTTATTGAGAGTAATTACCAAATCCAAAGGCAGCGAGTTTCCACAAAATCTCCAGCTTTTTTTGAGAGAGGAGACAGCTCTGCAAGGTTTTACTTATGCCTCATTAAATGGTGTGATTTTTGGTTAAAAGCTGGACACAAAAGGCTAGTGAGGTAATGTTCTCCACATGAGTATACACATCAGCGCTGTAGCCAAAACCAACAAGAAGGGGAAAATCTTTGACAGACACATGGAATAAATATTTCTGTACACTGAACTGAAACCAGGTAACCAGGTCTCTCTCTTTTCCTTTCCATAGAGTGAGGAGAGGACCAACGGCATTGTGGGATCTTGGATGTATGGGGGCACACTCCATTCAAAGGGCATCACAAAAGCAGCAGTATACCACCCATTGCTGCTGATATGGCTCTGCAGTTGGGATGGTGAAGATCTCCATGATGTGCTGGGCCACAAGACACCAGTAGGGGTCACCCTTAAGCCAGACACCTCTTCTGCCTTTAGAACTGAAAACTCCTACCGTAGAGAAAAGTATCTGTGTAACTTAGCTAGAGAGTAAGACATAGAAAAAGTACTTACAGCAAACAGTAAAAATCTAGCACCATATATTATGTCATTAAAATACTGCTGATGTGTTAGGTATCATATAGCATGTGTTCTAAAAAATCTTAAGTAATCTGATGCAAAACATATAAAGACTGAAAGTATTTAAGGGTAGCAATTCATGACTGGTATAACTTGAATATATAACTGTGAAGTATGTTTTGAGCTTAGATTGATTATTGTAGAATTATAGATGTAAACCAATCTGCTCCCAAAAAGAGACATTATGAAACAGGGCACTGTAAACCACTGGGCATTATGCCTGACTGCATTTTAAATGCTCAGGCACTTAGTGCAAGACTTTTTTCATGCATGGCCTCTGTGAGGACAAGCTGAGTCCCAGAGGAAGCGCTCCCAGTGCCTTGTTCATGATGCTCTGTGTCCCATTCTAATGGGAGCTCTGCAGCTCAGTGTCATATTCAAACGGTTCACTTGCTGTCCCTTGTTGTGCTCTACTTTCACCTCATGAGTGTCACAGAGGCCTCTGTTTTCTCAAACAAGTGCATGTTCTTTCTGAGGGACCTGTCCCCCCCCCCCACAGACACACCTCTCCCAGTCTGGCAAAGGGAGCATATTTCATGCCATATGGTGTACGGTGGATAACTGAACCTGCATAGTGTTTACAGACTTGTAGGGTTCTCCTTTACATTCAGAAGATTTAAAATGTGGTGTTTTTTTGTCTAGAGTGAATTCTTATAAAAGCAGCTACATGAAGTGTGTAATAAAAGTCAAACTGTGTTAGTCAGTCTTTTTGCTTTTCAAATCTAAGGTCAGGATAAAAAGCTAAAAAGCACTGGGGATTGTTCTATCACTGAATAGGCAGATGTCTCCAATAAAAAACAACAGTGTTGTAGCTATGTGGGGTGTGTGTGTGTGTGGGGGGGTGTGATTACTGTAGCTGATTACTGTAGAGTCTCTAAAGCCCTCACTGTGTCTCAGTTAAATCTATTAATTAAAGTTGTCATATGCAGGACAGGTAACATTACCTGCCTTTTTCTGGTGGTGTTTTAAGAGCTCCGATGTAACCAAATCCCATGGACCCCTTGCCCTTTGTAGACCGTGACCACCCACTTCTGTCCTGAGGTACTTTTCCCAGGAGCTGGGCTGGGAGGCAGTACCTCACTCTATACAAACGTACAGCTTCCAGGCTTCCATCAGACTGAGCTCTCCTTAGTTCTGTCAGTGCTGATCTCTGCGAGATGTGTCTGTGCTAGAAGTGAGGATGTAAGACTAAATCAGTTATGTGTAATAACTGGACTGGAGGGCTTAGGACGTAGTGCATGTGCCAAACTAATGTGCAGTACAGAGGGTGGCGCAGATGTTATATTCACATCTCAAAAACATAGGGGCTTGCTTGCAAAAACCAGTTACTAACACCAGAGGGCAGCAGTTCATTTAGATTTAATTAATTTGGCTCATATTTCTCTACTGAATAACTGCCATGACCATTGTGTAAAAAGACAGTGTAAGTCTGAAAATGTTATAGGATTATGACTGCCCTATAACACACAGTCTAAATTAGTAAGCAGCCTCAGTGACACCCCCAAGTCCTGGCTGTTGGAGGATGTGATAATGTTTTGCTTTTTTAAACAGATCTGATACAGGGAAGTATTTCAAAGATGTACATTGCTCAAAAATGAGAGACTTAGCTAAATTTGCTTACGTAGGCGCTTTTAAAACCAGCAACTTATATATTTATTTTCCCACAAAAGTGCTAAGATAGAATTTTCATGCAGTTATTAATAATACACAGCAGTAGTGCTCCAGTGAAGACAGTCGTGATACTGTCATCATGTGCATGGTATGAAAACCTCTTTTATATCAAATGCCACAGTCGCCCTACAGGTATCAGAACAGGAGGTAGCAAAACATGGCCTCTCATTGACCTCCACACATTCCCAGCCAATCCAATAAATACAGCATCCATGACATTACAGTTACGTTGTCATTACCCAAAAGGAAGCATTTTGAAATACACCTGCTTCCTTTATGTATATTAGCCTCACTTTCAGTAAGTGAAATGGGAATTTGATTTATTTCCAAACCATCAGCCTAACTAGCGCAGTGATATATGAGTTAATGTCACAGGTGTAACCAGAGAGAACTCGTTACATAATTGTTCAGGAATAAATAATAAAATCATACACCATACTGTTTTACAGAAAGAAAAATATTCTCACAGTAATGGAACGATTTGAAACGATTAAATATTTGAACAGTTTTTATTGTTCCCAGATGTTTAAAGATTTGTTTATGCCCCCAGGCCGTCTTTCTGAGGTTCTGACTGTTCACCGCTGGAAACACAGTAGCATTAGTTTGAGCATTCATCATGTTGGAGCTTAATGAGAAGATTTTATTACTCTGACTTCACAGCGAGCGCTTTAATTGACCAGTCGTTTTAACGCGACCTCATGGGCTGTGCCAAACGAAGCGCTTCATCCCTTTAACACCGAGCGCCTTCACGCTCTCCCTGCGCACACGCAACGCCTTCCTACTCATGTCACCATTAGCGGTAAATTAGCAGGGAGCGATAGGGAAGCTGAGCACCCTCTGAAGGACGGCAAGTAAACAAGCTACTTGAGAATAGGGAAAAAAATCTATGTCGGCTGTCCTATTCCCCACTCAGAGGACATTAATTACTACATTCATTTGAATACCGAGACGCTGCCACGGACCTAATCCTCTAATCGGCTACTAATGCGTTAACCACACGCTGCCCTCTCGCACGTGGAACATGCACACACGTGATACACCTACAGCCGCGTGTTATTGGTTCCAAACTCAAACGCAAGCACAAACAATCATGCACGTGTACACACACACACACACACACACACACAATTTGTAAAAGTATTTTATATAAACATTTGGAAAATGAATGAATGAGCAAATAAGATCATGTCCATTTATGCATGGAAGCTGTTGGTCCTTAACTGAGTAATGAGAGCCCCAACTGAAGAGATATGTTTGTTTTTTTTTTTTTTAAAAATGCACTTCTCTCACTTGAAGTGTTCCTGACACCAGGCATGCAAGAGGGCAAAGAAAGACAAACCCATGAACTGGCGGGTGGGGGGGGGGGGGCCCGGCGGACCTTTCAAATGCTTCTGATTACTCTACTACTCCACAGTCCTAGACCTGCCAACACTCATTTATATCAAACACCCTCAAAGGCGCCCTTGTTCAGGACTGGAGAGGTTGAATTCCGTTATTCTGTCAGCATGTTGCTCAGTCTATCTCCCCCCCCCCCGTCAGCCACAGCCCTGGGAACTGCCAGGAACGTACTGTACCTGGGCGAGTGCCAACGCCACGCTGGACCCTCCTGGCTTAAATCTGTGCCAAGATGAGTGCTAGAATCAGACCAGAGCCTCCGCTGAGCACTGAGACAGTTTAGCGTCTGTGGGGGCTTGGTGTTGTGTACCATGAGGCTGTCTTTGCAAGGCTTGGGCTCACCAGCGAGGCACGCTGAAAGCCACCAGGAAGGTGTCTGTCCTTAGACCTCAGAGTCCTCACTGCCCTGTCCTGTCATGGTAAATATAACAATCACACTGCTTCAGGACACACATCAAGCACTGCTGTTGGCGGTTGCTGTGCACTCTTCACAACACTGTGCTACTGTTTTCTCCGTTATTCCATGATTTTGTCCTCAGAGAGCTTTGACAAGCTCTATAATGGCCAAGAGTCAAGTCATTTGAAAATGTTCTTTTTCTTCAGGATTAAAAAATATATCATGCAGAACATAAAGCAGTGCTATGGGTAAAAATTAATTTAAAACTTAAGGTGATCTTATAAGGTCTCATGATAAGGACATTGTAGAGATGGAGGATATAAAGGTTACTTTATAACCTTCTGGAAACATTCCAGTGTCGATCTGGATATTCTGAATACACAGTGTAAAAGTGTTATCTGGTCCCCATCAAACCAGTGACCATGTTCATCCAGAAGATGTCACATGTCAGAGGCGATAGTTAATCAGGGTTATAGAAACAACCTGCACCAAGGCAGTCAAGATAGCAGACTAAGCTTGTGACAAATCACCCCCATGCCTGTCCACCCCCCACCCCCTCTAAAAGTATTGTATCTAGAAGTAGCAGTAACGATCACAGAGGGTGGGGGCTCAGGATAAAATCACCCACAATGGAAAAAAAATTACTCAGGATGATGATTCGTGGAGATAGAGGAGCCCATTCAGTTTCTGGGCCACACGTGAACTCCGCAATGCATGAGTAGCTCAGGCTGATGACACCGCATCATGTGAATGTAATGTTCGGTGGGCACCATAGTTTTATGTGCTGTAGTTTTATTTAACTTCCCTTAGCCAATCAGCACAGAATAAGGTGGAGGAAAAGGCCACATGTCTGACACTTTGACATTTTAACAAAGTCAGTGCTGTCACATAGGCTCGCACTGTTTAATCATATTCACTCTCAATCAGCACATTTTCCCACAGCATTGCACAACTGAGGTTCAAGGTTATGGAGAAAGTGGTTCATGGCGACTAAGTGGTTGTCAGGCAAGGATGCTGAGGTGCACACTACAGCCAGAGACACTTGCACAGCAGAGCTCATAGACAGTTCAAGGTGAAAGCTACACATTTCCCATGTTATTCAAATGAAGTTCCATGTCTGTCAGGTGACAGTTAGCACTGACCTTTGGGTTTCATGTCCATGTTTTTAAACTGCTGCGAATCTGGCTTTCCTTTGCACTGGATTGTTTTGAAAGCAATTTCAAACTAGTTTTTCAAAAAATTTAGTCTAAGCATAAATTAAAACTTTTTGAACCTAGGAAGGAGACAAAACCATGGAGAAAGACGTGTTCCTGACTTCTCTCAAAGTGGATGGACTTGCTCAGCCTTCAAGTGGGTTAAAATAAAAACACTGCCGTTCGGTTTTTTCTGAAGAGGCTGCTTTTCATCAATCTGAGATCCAAGCACATTGTGCGGGTCTTTCAGTGTGACCTTGTGCGTATCAGTCGCACTCTACAATAGCTAAAACCTTGAGTCCTACACATATGGAGTCACTTGAAAATTTACAACTGAAGTTCTCACAACAAATGAGTTTACATTATGAACCAATTTCACATACATAATTGGTAGGAACGTTTTTTTATGTGGTGAAGTGGAGCTTGTTTCTGTAACTTGTGGCATACTGTAACCTTAGAAATATGCTAGTAGGGAAGACGAAAAATAAGAATTAATAAGCATCGTTAAAGCCTTAATGACTCTTGTGATGCATTGAAAAATTTCATTCTTCCACTAGGGGGCACTCTGGGTACACCCAGGACCTGGAAGGCATTGTCAGAGACATGGTCTATAGGGCATCTTGTTCTGGGATCAGCCATGGCCTTTCATAGGTGAAAAGCAAATATCAGTGACAATAGACTCTGTCTCAGTTGACATTTCTATTATTACATTTCCCATGATTTCCAAGAGCAGATTAGTATTTGTTTAAACGAGCTCAATGCACTGAGATAAATGTTATTTATTCATTTGCACACCCCAAAATCTTTCCCACAATACACACAAAAAAACAAGAAAACTACTGCCGAAAGGTTGTACAGGTGTGAGCTATTGTAGGTAGCATACTGCCCTCAAAATGGAGCTGAAATGCTGTTTTGCCAAATTGTTTATCCCTAGTTTGCCTGTCAAAATACATTTCTCCCAGGACACACAGCTGCACGCCCAGTATGCATAACTGAAAGTTACAGCCACCCATTGCATTGCTGAGATGTGACTGTACAGAGACATTCATGGCTGCTGAAGAAAAAGTGGTGTTGACAAAGACCAGCAAAGACCAAACACTCCAATCAGGAGATGGGTGTAATGCTTTAAAAAACAAGAGCAGCCCATCTCGCTTGTCTCGATATTTTCGTAATTAAGTGTTGCTAGTGTGTCATCTTGTGCCAACCTGAATAAACAGTGTGCACACGGCACTTTGTGTAAATAAATGTTTCTTTTGTTCTGAGCTAGGCTAGTTTCTGACTTGTTTCTATTTGTGGCTTTGTGTTCTTGATCTGCTGCCAGCGCTAACACAGCCCTCGCGGTCCCGAGGCTCGAGTTCCCCCTGAGTTAGCTTCGCCCAAGCACTGCCGTCATCCCAATAAGCTTCAGGTCAGTAATATGGACGGCGAGTTTTCGTTGCGGGCAGAGAAGAGGCACATGGTCACTAACCACTGCAGCACATGCAGTGCGCATGTATGCAGCAGATGTGCCACTTTGTTCCTGCAGGTGCACTGGTGCCAGGTGGTGGGGGGGGGGCACCAGGATGACTACCAGGAGTGACTCCCTTACTCTTGTCATCCTCTCACAGCAACCCTTTAAGTCAGAGGGCTGCTGTCGGGCGTATGTCCTAAGGAAAGCATCACGTTTACTTTCAAAGGTTGTTGTGACTAATTTACTCGGAGCATTTCAGAAGCAACGTCACAAGTAAACCACACTTCCTTAGCGTGACAGGTGCAGCTGTTGTAAATGTATACGAGGCCATTCACTGCAGAATTACCCCAGTTAAATTAACAGCACCGTTTCTGCTGTGCTGGTGGTCTGCTGACACATTAGGTGCTTACCTCTCAGTATTAATTTCCTGCTGGTCAAAAGGTCCAAGGCAGGTATTTGTTTGTATAATGAGTTTCAGAGTCCAGTCTGTGCTTTGCTATAGATGAACTGCAATATAATTGATTTGTTTCCATAGCAGGAGATTAAATTTACTTGGGGAACATGGTATCAATTACATTTATTTTAACATGAATTCAGGAGTTTGCTGATAGCAATTCTGAATCAACCAGTTCAGTAGCATGTCACAGACCAACGGCTTTACACAAATTGAGAAAACATAGGTAACCCACACACAGGGTTATGCAGCACTTACAATGAGGAATCAGGGGTGACCAGGTATTTTTATTACCTGAAAAATTTAACAGAAAATGTACAGGTTAGAAGGCAAGAAGGGTTTTCCCTTAAGATTTGGACAAAAAAATGTATATGGCTGAGAGAAGGACAGACTGTGGCGTCTTGGTTCCTGTGTCTAACATCTGGAATATGAAGAGAATGTGTCTATATAAACTTCAGTGGAGGAAGGGAAGGTTGGACTAATTGATAGATAAACTACACACCCTGACTCTGCCTCTTGTCATTGAAATACATGTGAAATATGGGCATGACAGCTCTGTCGCACCTGCCTGGCTTGGGGTTTCCACCCCTGTCCACTTCACTGTTTCTGCTTTAGCATGCTAGGCTAGCATGGACTTTCATTGAGTACTCTGGTTCCCTCTAACCATCTATAGGTGTTCAGGTTGATTAGTATCTTTGAATTATTATTGCTGCAATTGTGTGTGTGTGTGTGTGTGCGCACGCGTGTTTGTGTGTGTGTGTGCAGGTGCATGTGAGTGCATACAATACAAAGAAAGATAGTCCCCATAACCCTTGCACTATATTCACTGTAAAACTGCAAGCAGATTACAGGTAGCCAGAAATAACAGAGTTGTTATCTGGGTACTCTGTCTTTGTAGCTAAATCACATGGGTTAAGGGGTTGCTGTAACACTATAGCGTATTATTTGACCACATGACTTCACACCTCAGGCAATGTAATCAGGCTAGCTCAAGTCACGTATGGTGTGCATGTATGCAAAAGTGATAAAACAGCAAAGCATTTTCTTCTGGTGAAATTGAATTAATATTTATGGGAGGATTGCGTTAACATTTTTTGCTGACAGAAATGCATAATCTCATGAAAAGGGTCATGTCTGCCAATGACTCTTTAAACAGGATTTTGTATGGACTGGTGTGATACATTGGATCCCTATGCTTACAGATGAATGTAAAGTCCTTTTTTTATCAAACTTTTTCCTGGAAGACAAAGCTATAGGTTGTTAAACCTAAAGAGCTTTATATATATATAAAAAAACTTTTTCTTGTGGGTATTATCTACACAACAGGAGGAAAGAGGCTCTGAAATCTATGATGGGAGGGATTACTGTGCACTGTCAATCACTGTTGTAATCCAAATGGAACCAATAAACTAAGAGGAAGTAGGTTAAGCCAGTTTGTGATTAACAGCACTTGATAATACTGTGCTCAGAAGCTACAGGGACTAGCTCTGATTGAAGGATGAGAACTGAGATGGGCGTATGCAGTTGAGGTATGACAACAGATGGTGCAGTGGTTAAAGGACACATTTTCTGACCAGATTATTATATGTTTAAATCCCAGATGAGGAATTGTTATGTGATTTTGCTTTATTACTATGTCACCTTCACTTACATCTGTCTGACAACACGAACGTGGGACTGTAATAAAAGGAAGCGAAGATGTAAAGGTCATACACAGCTGTTCCATGTCAGAATAACAGAGTTATGGAAATATCAGTGTAATATGAAACTCAGTCTGGGGTAATACAGAAGGTACAACATTAAGGTAGTCATTTAATTAAAGTCATGTCCATAACTTTTTCAACGATGACACAATTTTCATCGCTTTGGCTCTGAGCACCATCATAATAGATTTTAAATGAAATAACAAATATGTGCTTTAAATGTCAACTTTCCACTTTAGGTGGAAGTGTTTTGTAAAAAAAAATAAATAATAATAATAGCATGAGCCTCATAGGAATTACAACCATTTTTAATAGATGACCCCCCTCATATTTTAGGAACTCAAAAGTGATTGGACAAACTAATATAACCGTATGCTAAATTTGTAGTTTTAATACTTGGTTGCAAATGCTTTGCAGATAATACTGGCTGAAGTGTGGAAGCCACAGACATCAGCAGACACTGGGTCTCTTTCCTGGCGATGTTCCTTCGCTGTAGCGCTCTTCAGGTCCTGCTTGTTCTTGGGGTATTTTGCCTTTAGCTTGGCCTTT
>JABJVR010003618.1:0-15713 GCA_025773905.1 Chitala chitala
CCACCTGAGGGCGCTGCTGAGGCATGGCCTAGAGCGGGCTGGAATTCTGTCCCCAATGAGTGCTTTCCCCCCACCCGCGTTCTCTTTGATTCTGGTGGGCTTCAGCAAGGGTTGTGTAGTATTGAATCAGATGGTGCATGAGCTACTGGCAGCACAGGCTGATACAGAGCTGGTTCCCTTTCTGCAACGGGTGACACAGATGTACTGGCTAGATGGGGGGCACGCTGGAATGACTGGGACATGGGTGACGGATCAGCAGGCGCTGAATGCACTCGCAGCAACTGGGATAGCAATACACGTCCATGTTACCCCCTACCAGGTGCGAGATCCCACGCGCACCTGGATTCGTAATGAGCATTTACGTTTTGTGCAGATTCTGGAGGAGTTGGGAGCACGACTCACTAACATGTTGCACTTTGAAAATGAACTTGGCTGTATTGATAACCATTTCCAGGTCATTCAGAACTTCTGAGGATGAGAACTATAGAAGCTTTCAGATGGTGTCTTGTTTGGTCTAAGTCTTAAATATTAATGACAAGTGGACTCAAACAAAGGTTGAAAACAAAGTGATGACTTTTTGGGAGAAGTACGTATATTTCCAGGAGATGCTTCGGAGTAACCATAAGTATGTGGAACCTGTTGGAGAAGTCAGGGGAACAGTATGATCACTCTGTTTTCTCTCCTGTTCCTGCATCATTCTTGCACAGAATTAAAAATTTGGCTCTGCCATCCATGTGAAATGTCATTTGCATTGTGCTGTTACAAAAGAAGAGGTGGCGATACTCGTGTAAGTGTTGTGAAATTAGACTAATAGACCAATGGAAACCCAAGTGACAAAACTGTCAGAGCTACTGGTGGCCTCTTTTTTTCCAAGATCTACTTTGTGCCTACAGCGTGCCAAGTTCTGCCTTTTGAAGACCTTACTGTTATGAGATACCGGATAGTCCCTGACATGAACGTGTTAAAAAAAAAAAAAACAGCTAAAATTTAATGGAAACTTGGTGAACACTCAAGCAGAACTGAGTTATCCAGTTCAACTGAGATGGTGAATATGCAGAAATATGCTATTGTTTACATACTGCTGACATTTGCCTTTGAACCATAACCTTCATAATGTCCCATGCAGTCGTGTACGTGACTGACGCTGTGATAACTATAATCATTCCTGCATGCTGATCTCCAAAGATGCTGTTGACTAAACATCTTATATGGAAGTCAACGGCGGATGAAATGTGCTATATTGACTAGTTTTTGAATAATATGATTGAATAAAAAGTACATTGCAGAAGCATGATGTAATTCCGTGTGTCACATTCATCAGTAATCATTTTAACATTGCAGTGAATGCCCCCCCCCCATCTGTCTGCATAACAGAGCTGTATGTGTAAAATGCATCTAATGGCTGAGAGTTGAGATTGAACTGATCAGACAGGTTTGTTTGTATTCTAACGCTTTTTCCTAAAATGTGTTCAGAAATTATTTGAAAATATGTATTGATGTACTGGGAGAAGAAAGTTAAAAACAAAGGAGGGTAGTGGCAGAGTAATTCTGGTGCGATTGTAAATCACCAGAGATATAAGAAGCCCAGAATGACAAGCGAGCCACTGTTTTTAACAATTTAAGACTTTGAAACTCAAATAGTAATAGCCCGTGTCCTCTTCCCAGACTCTAGAGGTTCGTTTTCTTTAAAAGTGTCAAGCTGTAACATTTTCATACATCTTAATTGTACACATGGCATGCTTGTAACTAAACAGTATTTAAATAGTTTCATTCTGTAATGTTAATGTATTCAAAGCTAATATTACTGACCATTTCCCAAATCAGGGGCATGGTCCTGAAAAGGGTGTAATGTAAAAAAATAGTGTACAATATTAGGACCATAAAGGGACCACATAGTTTACAAGAATAAAATTATTTAAAAATAAAGGAACACCTTAAACAAGTCATATTTCTGTACTATACAATCAATGTTTAAAGACCATCTGTATAAAAAAAAAAAAACTTCTCAAAAAATGTACGAATACCATAGACAACAACTTTAATATTTTAATTAGAACAATTGTGTACAAACAGCACAATTCTCAAATCATTACGTAAAAACGTAAAAACCTGCAAAACGATACGGCTCTTTCTAAACAATGCTTTTACCTGAGAACTAGGTGCACAGGTCTGTGTGACATACCCACCAACAGAACTGACAAACAACATTCACACCAGGGGCCTTTCTGTGCTACGGTCCACAACAGAAAACCTTAGAGTCTGCAACCTGCAACCAGAACTAGTCTCAAAAAAAAAAAAAAAGGCAGAATCAGGCAGACACACCCTAGATCTGTCCATGCGGGGACAGAAGGCGAATGTCTTGCCACAGGTTACATTTCCAGCTAGGAGCACTTGGTAAATGAATATTACTTGGCTATTGGATGCCCGTAGGTGCTTAATCACAGCAGCAAGAAGTGGGGCAAACTGGCTAACACCAACCACAATGAGACCACAGCAAAACTGCAACAAAAACCAGGCAAAGGGTTAGGAAATGGGGCCAGGGTGTATGAGACCCCCTTGTTTCTGGGTTGGGTGCGGCTGTGTTGTGAACCCAAAGCAGCCAAACAGTCACACGTGCTCGACCACGGACATCACGCCTTACTGGTGACTAAGCACGATTGACTGTTCTACACTTAGTTTGCATAAAGACCACCAATGCACGTCTGTGAAAGCGTGTCTACTAATGACCTAAGCAGCCAACACTGTTTAAAACACAGTTTTACATACACAAAAGTTACCATTTCACAATGTCAGCACACCATTAAAAGTCCATACAGTACATCACAATTTTACAGTAGAAATCTACTACTATGTACTATATGCATTAATTAATTTATCTACCCACACACACACAAACCTTTCCTTCATCCTGTTCTTATATACGTCAAGACTTGGCTCAGGGTGGAGTCCAGTCCGTGCCAGTAACATGCTGGTTGGAAAAGGCTGCCCACACTGGCAGTTGTGAGTAAGGATGGAATGCTGTAGCCTAGCAACAAGCCAAATGGCACTGGCCCAGAGGCCTCTGATTAGCACAATACTAAAACAGAACTGGTGCCAAACAATGTCAAAATTATAGCAAGAGCACATGACGTAATACAGATCACAGTAATTGTAATATAAAACACCTCCACACTACAGGTTGAAATTAAAAGCCCCCCCTCCTTTTTTTAAAGCACAAAGTCCAGGCTACAAATGTTTTCCCACCATTTACATTTGGTCAGAGCACAGACACCAACTTGTATATTTACACAAATGCACGCATTGGTGCATAGATGTCCACGCATACATGCACACACAGGTGCAGATACATTCACAGTGCAGGTGACACGGTTGTGTCTTTGAGGTGTGAGCGCATAGACACGGGTGCCTGCAGCCAGGGCATTGTGGATGAAGCAAAAATGTCACCATGGGCAGCAACTTGGCTGACCTGCAGGACTAATCACCGGCCCGGGCACAGCTGGATGAGGAGGGGTTCAGGGCATCTGCACGCCAAAGACCCTCAGTACGTGACTCACATACCCTGGCCAGTTAGGACAGGTGCAGAAAAGAGCGCAGTGCCGGAGAAAGGCGATCACAATGTCCTCTGACAAAGCAAAGTGGCCCAACCAATACATCCTGACCACCAGGCGGAGGGGGCATTTCTGCAGAAGGCACTGGCTGTTCAAGCCCCCGGTAGGTTATCACAGTGGAGGTCGAGTAGGCCTCAAGGCCGGGTAGTGAAGGGGCAAAACAGTCGGACCATGCAAATCCAGCAGAAAGTCCGGCTCCACAAACATAAGTGTTCTGACATATATATATATATATATATATATATATAACAATGTGAACGTAGTTACTGCTGGCTAGGGTATGGGCATTAAGACATACAAGTCTGTTGGTTGATTACACAAACAGACTACACAAGAGTTGTGCAAATAACATGGGACTGCAGAACTTATGTCCACAGCACTTAACTGTATCATTCTAGTGATTATTTAAAAGAGAAAGAAACAGAAAAGGCAAGGCCTTGGCGTCCGACTAAAATTTAACTAGGATTTCACCTTTTGTCATCAAAGACCAGCTTAGAAAGAGCAAACACAAATGTATACTTAAGTGATTCATATGGAGTGTTGTAATAGCACTGATGGTTGTGACCTGCATGGTGTAGGTTACAAGGGGGGGGGTGCCCAATTATGACAGCAGGCCAGCGTACGGGAACAGATGTGAAAAACGTATCGCACGCAGAACGTACGCACAAACGAGACGACTCTCGTACCCGGCTGTCTGCCCCGTGCCGCACTCCTGGCAGGGCTCCACTCTAAGGCCTTAGCGGCTCTTTAAGGCTAACAGTGAGAAACGGTTCAGTGACCATTTTCTAAGAGAGGCGTGGGGCTGGTAATTAAAGGAGGGCAAACAAAGAGGTGCATGGGGAATACAACATCACTGCTGGTCAAAGAAGATTCAAAAGCTCTAATACCGTCACAATAACAATATTACATTAGGTGTTAAGACAATCACAATGTGTTTGGTTATCATCGTTAAAACAAAAATGAAAATCACGGTGGTCGTTACCACATCAAAACCAGTGACGGATACCCTGTTAAGAAGCTGCCGGCATTGGATTACGGGCAAGCCTGGATTCCGGGTGACTATCCCGCTCAAACGTGGCTCGAGAGCACAAGCAGGGCCAGTGGCACACAGAGAAAAGGGGTAACACGGTACAGGTGCGTCAAGGTGAAGGTTACCATGGCAACACAAAGGAGTGGCAGCGATGCAGAGACCAGGAAGAGCAGCTTGCTGAAATAAACAAAACAAAGCACAGGCAGACACAAAAGAGCAGTAAGGAAACGTGTGTTCAGTATCTGAATACAGTATCTGAGTACTATGGACTAAGACTGGGATACTCAGCTGTAGGCAACTGTACAAGTGATGAGTTTTACTATACAACACTACTAAATAATTCAGGTCTTCGACAGCATAGGAAACACAAAAACACACAAAAATATAAATATATATATAGCTGCTCTACAAAAGAATATTATTCCTGCACTGAAGACCACTGAATTTACTTTACTATGTTGGTATGCATTTCCATTCATTAGTAATATCCTTAAAAATAAATATGCTATTTATTTTTGACCCTGCGTGTGTTACTGTGGTTAGTGATGAATTGCAGATAACTTGATACAAATGATGAATATTAGGGAGTTATAGGTAAATTTAATACATATATGTCATAATGTATGTCTGCCGCTCAGCATTTTGCTAACCAGCCTTAATGAAATCCATAGAGAAAACCCACAGATATATTTGATCATACAAAGCACAAAGGCACTTCTATGGAAACGCTTTCATGCAATCTTCTAAACGGTGAAAGTCTGGAGAGAGGTAAATACTATACCTGCGGCAGAGCTTAGCAGAGCTGCAGTTCACCAGCGAAACAGTGACGACCACAAGGGGAAGGGAAAGGGGCCAGCAGGGGTCGGGTTGCAGCCGCACCGCATACCTACAAGGGGGACACACAGCAGACACGCTGCACCACTGGCCTCAGCTGAACAAAATGCAGCCACCAGAGGGCGCTGCTTCATAAACGCACCGACTACCTCAGGCTGCGGGCCCAATGGATCATGGAAGGAGCGGTGAGCGTGAGCGGCAGGGTCAGGAGCGCGGACAAGCTCACATGCAGCTGCAGCTCGTCCGTCACGTCACACAGTGTGCCGTCTGTTAACAACGGACCGCCATTGCTTTCGGCAGAGCTCGTGCAACCGTCCAACTTCTCGCTCTGCTGCTGTTCGGGTGCCTATAACGCAGAGGGCAACAGATGGGGAGATGCCAGAGTCTCTCGGTGTGTTGGCACACAAAGGTGCGAGCAACTCGAGGAAGAGCTCGTAACCCTTCGTCTTCCATGCCGTACAATATCATTATAAACAAAAACCACACATTAGGAAATCATGGCCTGCATACGCTGTTTCAGCCATATTTTTTATGTTCTGCGCATGCTAAATGTGAAAGCATATCTCTTCTCTTTGTTTTTACTCAAACTTTTGAAGTATTCCTGGGTAGTTCTAACATCACACATTTATTCATACAAATAATCTACATGCATGTGCTAAATAGTGTACTGCCTAAAACAAGTTCTATTGTACACTAGCAGCCTTGCGGCTCAGTGGGAAGGGCGTCAGGCTGGAATGCAGAAGGCCTTCCCAGTCACCAGGTGTGAGCAAGACACTCAAGCTAGCTCCATGGGCGATGAAGATGGCTGTCCACTGCTCCCCCAGGGTATGGGTTAAATACAGACAGCAAATTCCTTGTATGCGTTCCACATACTTGGAAAGAGGTTTTATGTCTCTTTTCCTGATGTTTTCCAAAGTACATGTATCGTGTCAGATGCATCTAATATACTGGGATCAAAAGTTACTAAATTAAAAGCATAAAATCAATACTTTTATGTGTTCCATTCCTCAGATTTTGAAAAGCCATCAAGCTCCTCTGCACAGCCATGTTTAACCTCACAAGCGTTGGTCTGCCACTCTGCCACAGTCTGGTCTCTGATGCTGCACTCAGCATCCTGTAAACTGGTGACAAACACTCACCAGATTCATGACATGCTTTAGTCTTCTTTGTGCCATCTGAAGTCTTAGAACCTGTATTAAAAAAAAAAAAAAACCATTGCTGGCTGTTCGACTGACAAACAAGACTTTTGTATGGCATTTGCAAGTTTATAACACTGGTCATCAAAACACGCCTTCATCCACCATTCAGGTAGTTAAAGTAAAATGAGCAACAAGTCATCTGATGTAGGTACAGTAGGCTGGCTTTGGTGTGGCAAGCTGCAAACCAGACTCATCTAGTATAAACAGTGTCAGACCACTTAACGAGGCCAGGCCAGTGAAAGGGCCTGTGACTGAAGGCCTACTCACTCTGTACAGGTAGCACAGGTATGCTACAGTGAAGGCCAGGGCTCCACACGTGGCCCATCCCAGCAGACCCAGGGACAGGACGAGCAGCAGCTGGGTCCACGTCTGCAGAGTGCCCGTGTCCCGAGTCAAGCAGGGCCTGGCAACAACAAAACAGGGGTGTTTAAAAGACTTTAAAACTTAAAAAAAAAAAGACTCAAAATAAAGTTAAATCGTCTTTACAAAATGTGTCTTTGAAAAAAGTAAGAATAAATGAAGAGTGGCATGCAGTCGATGGGGATGTGAACAATACACTGAAACGGCCGCGTTCCCATGCCTGTGTAGCGGGGTCAGCAGGAAGGACACAAAGCGCAGTGAGAGCCTGAACAGCTGGCTGCCCCAGAAGGCAAGAGCTGCGCCGAGTGCATGCAGCAGCAGACCCAGCAGGGGGGCCCAGTCCTCCCTGAGGCTCTCGCTATCCAGGGTCCACACAGGTAAGCTGTCTACTGCGGGCAAAGACAGGGCAGACCAGCCCTCCTGGAACCAGCCAGTCCTGCAACAGTAAGGAGAACGACAAAGACTCAGCGAGGAAGGGGGGGGGGGTGTTCAACAGGGCGGACTGAGTGACACCAACCGTAAAAGCAGATGTAGAACGAAGACTGGCAGCTCCACCTTGTGCGGCTGGACAGAGCCGCCTAGAGCTGAGCTCATGTCAAGCAGGTGACCTGCAGTTTCACAACATAAATGCAACATAAAATTTACTCAGTTTCGTTGTGCAATTTACACAGCCATATTTCATCTCATTGAGTTGGTGCCTGGTCCAGGGTGTCGCCTGCTTTGAGCCCTGGCCTGCCTGGGATTGGTGCCAGGCCACTGCAACTCTGAATGCCCAAAGGGGATAAGCGGTTTGGTAATAGATGAAGCATCTATCCAAGATCTAAGTTTTAATAATACTGGTTAATAAGCAGTGCTTCATTATAAAAACAAACTAATGTTCTGTACACTTTCACAGACACACATGCACGCACACTCACACACACTAACGTTTCACAGCAAGGTCAGGGGCAGCACTATTCTGTTTTGGCTTGAACTTTACAATCAGACAACAGTAAAGTAACAGTGACCCACAATGACAGGACCAGAGCCAGCTTCACTGAGCATCTTTTTCTGATTTTAGATAAGCAAGTCTTAATATCAACTGTTTTTTGTTGTTTCTCAGGACAAATAAGAGTGCAATCTCACCCGTCTTGACAATGGAATTAATCTGCTTCTCACAGGCCAATAACAGGCTCACAGCAGTGTAGACAGGAAGTGTTGGTCCACAGAATCGCAGCAGCTGAACACACATACAGGTGCACTCACTTTCAGATTATACATGTGTGAACAGAATATTATGCAAGACATAGTACAGCAGATTTGAAAAACGCATACATAGTTAGCAGTATGGTGTATATACCCAGACACATTATAAAGAGACATATCAAAATCTGAAACTTTTGAAAATAGGCAATAGCAAAGGCTATTATGAGTCTTTGTTGCATCTTAAACCAAATTACTGTTTTTCAGTAAACACAACATGTCACATGATTAAATGACTGGTTATACTGTTAGTGAAATATGAGTACTATGTGCATATTTATTTAATAAATCTGTTGTAAAATCTATACCTGGCCTAGCACTTTCGGAAAGGAGGTTCTCACAGACACCTGTGGAAAAACAAGATGAACAATTTAAGTCAAACCCAATACCCAAAATCACCTATTATTTTAAAAAGGAAAGCCTATAGTGCTGTACCTTATACTGACAGTTGGGGGCAGTGTGGAGTCGCAGAAGAGCACTGGACGCATTGTCATGCCTGCTAGTGTGCAGCATCCCAGCTATCTCCGTCACTGAGGGCACGCTAAGAGAAGGACGGTATATGGCATCTCCTGTGATGTACGAGGACAGAAGGCGGGCATGAGGAGAACAAAGAGGCAGCAGCAGAGAGGACCTACCTGGCTGTAGTGAAAGAATCCTCCCTGAACCACGGCACTGACAGTCTGTACACGCTCGGCAGCCGGTCTGAAGGCAAGAGCGGAACAACGGAAAAAGAGAAAAAAAAAAAAAAAAAAGATGCTTCTTATTCTGCCCAACTTCAAACTACTTAAAGTTATCACATTATGGTAAATTTACAAGATTTCCTAACTGGCTATACAGCCGATGACATTCATGCGTTTCCTCCTGTTTCAGTCACACCCAAATAACCGTAAACTAAATCCCTGTCTCGGTGTCCAACTTTGCACAGATAAACAGGGAATTTGACTTGCCTTTGACCGCTTTGCACTGGCTCACAACAGTGATTCTGAAAGCCTGGTAGACCTACGAGCACAGAACAGCGAGTTCACACTGCTGTACTGCAGGACAGATACGTGACATGCCGCGTCCGTGGCTCGCAGCGACTGAGTTACGGCAAGCAGCGGGTAGACATCCCCGGCGCTTAGGGAGTGAACTACAGCTGCGAGTGATGACCCCTAGCATGCAGTGCCTCAGAGGTAGGAGCCCTGTCCTGCCATATCCATGGGAGACAGCACGAACACAGTACACCAGATGTACAATGTGATGTAGAGGAAGAGGGAGGGGTACCTGGTGAAAATGCTGCAGCTGTATGGTGTGAAGGAGCCCAGTGGAGTTCAAGGTAACATCACTGGCTGTCATACCTGAACAAAGACGCAGATCAGTACGCAGTTACGCACGCAGACGCACATGTGCATTTACACATCAGAACCCTGCGCAAAAACATAAAAACATTTCACTTCTCCTGTCCCTACACTTTTATTGATGCCTGTAGCAGTGTTTTGCATGGGAACATTTCCATTCCAAAAAAAAAAAAAAAAAAAAACTGTTTTTGAAGGACTAAAGTGATGTGCCATAGAATTACTGCCTTTCACACAGGAAAATGCAATTATGCTTTTTGTACTGGAACAATGAGAAGAGCTTCCAGGAATAAAGTATGTAGGATCTGCACATCCTGTTCTTAACCAACTATGCTGAGTATCTAAACAATAAAGAAAATTATGAAAAACAGAATTACTGTTGTGATTACAGACAGCAACCAAGCACTTGGTGATTCTAGAAGAGACAGGGAAGATGGATTAAGTGTACCTCAAACACAGATCACCACGTAAGAGAGAGACTCACCCAAGGAAAGGACATGGGGGACAGGTATGGTCACCACCCTGGTCTCCAAGTTCAACCACTCGCACTCCACACTGAACTGTGCAGGGATACAGGTCTTATTAACAGATAATGGAGAAGCATGTAAAGGTAAGTATTACATAGGGGAGTCATTAAAGACGAATGGCACTGTAAAACAGAATACAGAGCCTTACTTCAAAGGCATTACTAACAGTACAAGCCTTGTCATCGACAATTCAAGACGCAAAAGAAACAGTTACCTGTCTACCACTGGGGTTTGAAGCACTAATGACCAGGTGCGACACAGAAGACAGGTCATTGAGTCTCAGTGTTACCACCTGAGGATAGCCACAGACAGACCGACCAATCACAGAACGCTGAGATGCTCATCTCTGTAGAGGACACTCGTCTAGTCTGAGAGAAGAGGTTTCTTACCTTGTAGGCTGGCAACAGCTCTGTCCCCCAGGACAGGTCTACTGCTTGTACACTGAGGTAACAACAAGTGGGGATCAGTAAACTGCTCCTGAAATTCAGTCATCATCTCCAACACTTCACTCAAATTTCTGAATTTAAATATCCCACTATCTTACGTCTTCTATAAAACATACAAGACTGTCAAAACCAGTACTGGCCCCTGGAAGCTTGGCACCAGGTTGTGGTGTGTCTGTGACACAGATCTGTGAGGATTATTGTGGGGATAGTGAGAGGCGTTGGCTGTACCACACAGAGCTGTTCATCCTGGTGCACCCATACAGCCAGCTAGACATCTCCTGTAACACAGAGCACAACAGTTATCCGCTCTCTCTCCCTCTCTCCTGCTCGAGCACACACGCACGCACACACGCACGCGCACGCGCACGCACACGCGCACGCACACGCGCGATGCTCCTCTCACCATACTGCTGCTCCTACAATGGAAGTGACTGTAGGCTTTCCTGCGACCAGAGAGAGCGAACAGGAAGTACTTCACCCTTGGTTCCTGTAGAGATGCAGTAATGCCATTTTATTAGCAGCTATGTGCGAGAAGGTACAGCTATTGAGCTATTCATCAGCATGAGAACCTGACCTTGGGGGCATTGTACATCAGCCGCAAGGTGTTGACTTCTGTCCACGCATCTGCAGGACCTAAAAGGCAGAGGACAGAGAGGGACTCTCAGGAGGCCGATGTAAACTGTAGACCTAAGTCACCTGCTGATGTCCATCGTATTGCTGCTGACCTGATAGAGACACCTGCGGATCCTCCTGGTCACCAACCTGACGTACCGGGTGCCTGATGAAGTGATGCCTCAGCACAGCCATCCTCTTGTGCCAGTCTTTAGTGAACTGTGCAAGACAGGTGAGTGGACAGGTGAGTGGACAAGAAACACAGGAACCCACACTCCCAGTCACTGGCAAGAAGGGTGCTACAAGCAAAGGAAAAAGGTGAAATAGTGCATTCAGTCCAGAGCTTAAATCTCTAGCTCTGAGAGCTAATCAAACTCTTATCCTTATCCTGGGCATGATGTCACCGTCACTGCAACTAACCCTCCGCCACATGCAGCAGTTGCCACAATATGAAACACTTAAAGCATGAGCAGTCTGCTGAAATCAGGGAAAAAATGAAAAAGCTAAATATTGAACGCGTTACCACTGCAAAAAAAAAAAAAAAAGAAGTTAATTACTTTAAACAGATGAACTACTGTAAATGCAGGTAAAAAAACAGGCACAATAGGAAATACAGAAGTCATACATTCATACTGACAGGACACATATAAGTCCGGTATGTACCACAAAGCACACCGTGTCACTTACCTGTCTGGTTTCTGGGTCAATCAGGTCAAAAAAAGCCCGGACTGTGGCAAGGACCAGCTCCTTGCACCTGAAAAGCCACACTTCATGTTTTATACAAATAAGAAATTCAGTGGATAATACTGTAATGATCAATTGCCACAGTAGCTATCATTAAGCACAACTCCACCTTAAAGACCTAAGCATAACAGGTTCAGCTCTGCATGGTGCAAAAACAACTTACCACACTATAGACAGGTGATCAGTGGACACCCAAGTCCTAGGTACAGCAGTGCTCTTCACCAGAGAACAAAGCATTTTAACAGAAGGGGAAAAAAAAACAAAAATATAAACCAGTTAGACAACTATTTTCTTCAAAGTTATAAGGAGACACAGATTTGTTTCTAAGCGCCAGTGTAGTGGTTTGAGTATCTTTAACAGATTATGTCTGGCTATTTGTAGGTCAGGACGACAATGAGGCCAGACATTCACACCAAGGTCCTGTCTGGTAATACAGACGTGTCATGACAGGTGTGTGAAGAGGTGCATTCTGCTGCTTTGAAGCTTCACATGGGGTCACTAGCTGCACTTACCACCAGGGACAGCTTGCTGGAGTCTTCCTGGGAGCAGGGCAGAGCTGTGAGGCCGGAGCGCACCTGGTAGTCCCTGTACCCACCTCCCACCGACAGCACTGTCACGTTGTGCAGATCCCCGGCTCCGGTACACCAACGCCTCTGAACCGCAGAGTAAAAGTCTGACAGAGACAGGGCGATCGGCGTTAGGGATCAGAACTGCAAAACTTCAGAAAGCAATGTGCTCTGTTATCACATTATTGTGATGTTTCTTATGAGCAGTTTCAGAGAGAATGTAAAATTTAAATAGAAGACTATAATAAATGGCCTGACCAGTTTTGGGCTGGATAGAGGGATGGACTCACAGCTAGCAAATGAGGGCTTTGGGTGCAGATGAGGGTTCAAAGCCATCAGAGTGATTATCGCTGGGTGAGGAGGGCAGGATAGAGGAGGGTTCATACCTAACAGATGGACATCCAGAGGTAGCACTGGTGCCTGATGAGGGGAGGCGTGGGTAATAATGAGGCTGACAAGCTGGGCATTGAAGCGAGGCAGGGTAAAGAGTGCCCGTGCAACCACGCCACCCATGGAGTGCCCCACCAGCACCACACTACTGGGTGGGTAGGCCTGGTCCTGGTGGAGGTACATACATAACACATCTTATACTTGTGGAAGAAATGGTAACCTGACCCTCATCACCAACACTAAAAGTGCACATGACCTTTGAAGAATCCATGCAGAACATACGCCCAGACCTTATAGAGCCTTAGAATGGCCTTGATGCTTTCATGCAGGAAGAGCGTCTGTCGGCGGAGACTGCCACCATACAGCGCCACTAGCTCCTCATTAAAGTCCACTGTAAAAACATTGAGGTGGAACCTATTGGCCATGTCCTCTGCTTTCCGGAGGGCCACTGAGCCGAGGGACCTCGCTGACAAAAAAAAAATATTAATAATAACAATTAAATAATAAAATTAAATCTCATTTAAGCAAGCTTCTTTCTCACTGCAAGAAAGAACCACCATCATATTAAGATGTAACTGTGCCTCCATTGCTTACCCATGATCCATCTCAAACATAAATGTTTGCAAAAAACAAGTTTTGTTTCCTTGTCTGCTGTAAGAGGGTATAACCATCTTTCTCTCGAGCCCAGTTGGCGTGCGCCTCACCTTGCTTGTAGCTGCCTGCATTTCCAGGCAAGAAAAGCACAGGAGCTCCGCTGAGTTTCAGCTCCCGCGTTTCTTGGGCATAGATGCCCTCCCCATATAGGTACAGCCCATAGCCAGGGTACTGCTGGGCCACGCGACGAGGAAGCTGCACACGCTGGGAGACACGCATAAATGAAAGTGTGAGGATAAATGCTGAGAAAATGCAAAGCAATAACCACCGTTGCCTTGTGTGTAACAAGACAACCAAAATGCCCCACAGACATTGGAATGCTGGCAAACAACAAACAGACATGACAGATTAATTCAGTGTCACAGAGCTCAACATGTAATCACGTTATTGAAGGCAACAGTACAAAACAAAGAAAGGTGTCACCTCCTACAAAGACAGGAGATAAGGAAAGAACAAGGGCCAGACAGCTCTTAACTGGTCATTGAATAAAACTATGCACTATGCGTTTTACACAATAGTACATTTACAGAGCAAAAGAACGAAGAAGAGAATCTTATAGCTGTTCTTCATCACAACAAAACCCAGAGGAAGAGCCTTTTCACGACTCCTAATAGGTGTGGATTTAGGCATCCTAAAGGAACAGCCGGTAAGTGAAATGATAAATGTTACTTCGCACATCTCAATGTTAACGAGCCACGTTAAACCCAAAGCAGTCATTTCCTTCTTTCCCTGATGGCATTATGTACACAATATTCCAGATCGCCAGCCAACAATCACAGCTGTGTACACCTTTATGCTGTGCAGTGCAGCACCGTACATCCAACTTGCTAAACCACCATTCCCCGGTAATGCTTTACACCATGCAGCCTCGCTGAGGCGTCACGCCGAGCTGGACACACGGAGGTCTGGAAACTACACCCACCCGGTATTCCGGACACTCGAACATGTAGGTCATGCTGCACCTGTTCTCCTCGAATCCCCACATCACTTCCCGGAGACCCATCCCTAGAAGCCCCAGCATACAACCGTAAAAGGCCACAGTGGCGGTTTCCATCTCTTTTCCTTCGCCGTTTACTCTTTATTTCGCGATTTTTCCGTTTCCATATTTATTCTTCCTTATTTCCAGCACTAGACACCGATTTCAACCTATCAGTGTCGCGTACTGTAATTGTGCTTCCCGCCCTTTCTGTACGTCAACACAACAACAGTAACCAATAAAAAAAAAGGACGGTTTAAAAGCGGACCAATAAAAGGCTTCAGAATAAAAGCCAACCAATGAAAGACTTCAAAATAAAAGCATTCGAATGAAACGCTTCAAAACAAAGGTAAACCAATGAAAGGCTTCCAAATAAAAGCGGACCAATGAAATGCTTCAAAATTATTGTGACGCACTGCGATAGGCTAGTTCTCTTGGCCCCAGGACTCGCTGGTTTAAGCTGGAGCGTGGAAAATACAACATGTTCAAAATAATTACGCATACATGCTTACCGAGGGAAAGATGCAAGTTTTATGGATTTATTATATGGATATTACAAAAATAAATATATGACATTAGTTGCGTTTAGTTTGTATTGATTCTATCGATAAATTGTTATAACATTAATTGTTCTTTATGTTAATGTTCTCATATACGTAGTGTTAATGTTTTATTTCGTAATATAATTACAAGAACAGTTTACAGAAAGCAGATACACCATATATGTGATGGTTGAATATCGATAAGACACTGAAACTTGGCTTAAGGAGAAATGATAGGTTGGTTTTAATACTCACTGTAGGCTTTTAATTTGTGTGAACTCTTAAGCATAATGACATTGCATTTGACATTGTAAACCATTTTCGAGATGTCTCATAGAATATAATGTTCTGTATAACGATATTTAACATTTTTGTTTTTCCCGGTCAGTCATGATATTACGATCGTATTTTTAAAGCTTTATAAGTCTAAATTCTGGACTCGGAACTTGCGTTGAAATGTTTCGAAATTGACTGTGGACAATTACCGAGGGAAAAAGGAGTCCCAAAAGGAGTCCATTGACTGTGGACTCCTTTCTCCTTTTCTGCGTAAAGGAGAAAGGAGTCCAGTTGACAATTTTATCTTTAATTTTGTTCTCCAATTTTATTTTTATGTAATTTAAGATACCTCAATCTCTTGCACCTTGTTTTC
>JABJVR010003619.1:0-15713 GCA_025773905.1 Chitala chitala
CTCTCTCTCTCTCTCTCTCTCTCTCTCTCTCTCTCTCTCTCACACACACACACACACACACACACACACACACACAGAGCAGAGGCTGGAATCAAATCTGTTATCCCAGCGGTCTTAGGTGACAAGAGCACCATACGCAAAATATTCAGGAGGAAATGAAACTGGACCCGAATGCTTTCAGAATTTCTCCTAATTAACGTACCCATACGAGTTACAAGTTATGTGCAGGGTGCATCTACCTGAGGCCAAAATGTGCAAATTATGAAGTTTTAAAACCTTTAAAACGAGAAGTTCAAGTTTTAAAAAACCTTTAAAAACAACAAGTTTTTAAACAACATACAGCGGCGTATTACTGCCACCATGCCACCATACAAAAAAATAAAAATAAAATAAAAAAAATATATATATTTTTTTTTTTGACGTCACGTGATAGTTTTGTGTTATAACGTAAAACTTTTACGTTTTTACACAAAACGTTTTGCGTTTTAACACAAAGCAGCTCTGTGACGTTATATGGTTAAAGATCAAGGTCTAATTAATCTTTTAACCGTTATTTATTTTTTAAGTATTACTGCCACCATACAATATATATATATATATATATATATATGTATATATTGTATGGTGGCAGTAATACTTAAAAATCCCTAACGTTCTTTAAAAAATAAAATTGAAAAATTAAATTCCCATTAACTGTGACTTATAAAAAATAAAATTCAGTCATTATCAGAGTTTCCGTTAGGCATATGAAGATATTATTATTGTACTCCAGTACACTCAATCTGGGATTCAGAAGTGGATTTTGTCCAAATAATGTAGCATTTTTGTGTCAATTAAATGATTTTTAGTTGTATTAAATGGATATAATTCACTGTATTTACATATGGTCCACAAATCCACACTTTTATGCATTGACCACGTTTCTGTGTCATCGCTTTAATCATATAGAAGGGGCGCACTCTAGAGGGGGCGCGTCTATTACAGTCCAGTGGTGGCGTCCTTTACACCACTGCATCTGACGCTTTGCATTACACTTGGTGATGTAAGGCTTGGATGCAGCTGCTCGGCCATGGAAACCCATTCCATGAAGCTCTCTACACACTGTTGTTGTGCTAATCTGAAGGCCACACGAAGTTTGGAGGTCTGTAGTTATTGACTGCAGACAGTTGGCAACTTCTGCACACTATGCACTTCAGTATGTGCTGACCTCGCTCTGTCATTTTACGTGGCCTACCACTTTGTGGCTGAGATGCTGTTGTTCCCAGTTGCTTCCACTTTGTTTTAATATCACTAACAGTTGATTGTGGAATATTTAGTAGTGAGGAAATTTCACAGATGGACTTATTACACAGGTGGCAACCTATCACAGTACCATGCTTGCATTCACTGAGCTCCTGACAGTGACCCATTCTTTCACATATGTTTGTAGAAGCAGTCTACATGTCTAGGTGCTTGATTATATACACCTGTAGCCATGGAGGTGATTGAAACACCTGAATCCAATTATTTGGAGGGGTGTCCCAATACTTTTGGCAATATAGTGTATGAAGTTATAAAATGGATTTGCATGTATGTACACATGGTGATATATTCAGGCATAATTTCTCTTGTATTGCTTACATGAACTACTTAATTATGGAAGTTTTTTATTTATCACTTAGTGCATTGATATGCTGTCCCTTGGAATGATAAATTAACTTAAAAAAAGTTTTAAAATGTAATATACATATTCATTCAACATATTCATTTTAAAAGCTTAACAACTGATATTGTAATTATAAAGTTTTAAAAAGACAGAGGACAACGTCTTTCATTACGTCTCCTGTCACTGTATGTATTCTCATCTGCTCCTGCATAAAATTACAGTATTTTCTCTTTTTACAACATGACATTCATAGAAGTACACAGTGCACCTTTAGAAATAAGGATGTGCCATGAAGATGAACATGACCAATGTTATGAGATGACTGCCATTATTATCTGATAATTTCTTGTGGGCATTAAAACCAACAAAGGCAGACATCTTAAATGCAAGCGACACAAAAAAAAAAAACTAACCTTCTAATTACTGTAACAGTTTCACAGCCTCTGGGAGTTGTGTGGTGCAGTAACTGACAGGATCTCCTATTTTAGCACACTGCTTTACAAAATCATGATACTATTGTTTTGTTTCCTTAACATTGTCACGATACTCCATTTGATTTCTTTTTTTAGATCCAGGAAAACAGCATGTACTTACAGATAAATAAAAGCAGAAAGAGAACACACAACATGTGGGACTGTAGTAAAGAAAAAGGAGCCTTTTGTGTTCCTTACCTATAAAGGCACTCACTTTTTTAAGGACTTGTCCTGTAGTTAGAGCTGGCCAGGCCGCTTTCTGCTGTTACTGCTCAGAAATAAAGGGCCACTTCGCAAGCTCACCTGCCCACCTGCACTCGTAAAAGCAGCGCTGCAAAACTGCTGAGCACCTGCTCTCCTCTGCCTGTACTCCTACACTGTGGGATTACTCACACCTGCCTTTTAAAATGGACACATGTAAAGACATAAATATATAAAGTAGCATCTGGAAACACTTCAGGTAAAAAGTGGATGAAAATCTAATGGATGTCTGTAACACAGTTGTGGATATTGCTCGCACATCACAGGCTCTTATCAGAAGCCAATTACATGTTGTTTTTACATGTATAAATTTTTTCAAAGCAATGTGTTTAATATAGATACAATGCAATTACATAAAATGGTTCGAAAGACAAAAAACCAGCAATCCTCCCCCCTACCCAAGAAGGCTGTCCGGAATTGACCTCCTTTCTCGCCAGTTGCAGCCTAATCTCCCCCAAAAATTAGCTTCTATGGATAAAATCTTCTCAGACATAGAATGTTACCTGGCTCAGGGACTGTACTTGCTATTCAACTGAAATTTTACCAGTATGGAAGCATACACAAAAAAAAACCTTAAAAGAAAAAAATCCGAAAATGTAGAGAAAAACGCTAACAAACACGAAGTCTGACGAAACATTAGCACTACAGCTGGTAAAGATGAGCGACACACACTTGTAACTCAGGCCTCTGCTTAAACACTCCTGTTTTCTTCATAATTTCTTCTTATGCTGGAGACAGGGCATGGCGGAACACAATAGGGAAAGCCCTTTATTTCACATTCAGAAGGCACGTCAACAATGCGGGAGAAGCACAATAGCTGGCACTTCCTCCCATGTCACTTATCATTAAATTCCAGAGCACAGCTGCCGAAGTGCTTCTGGTAAATGCCCCAAAAGTGCAGCTGTACAATGTGTTCATTTCTGCACTTTCTAGGGCAGGTGATGAAAAGTGAATAAAGCAGACAGGAAGATCAGCCGTATGGTTCTTCCTCTGTGTCGCTCAGCAACCACTCCTTGAAGAAAGGTTGTTTTTCCACAGTCAACATTTTAAAAATAGTGTAGGGTGTGATTATTGTTATTGGTCTAGAAACCTTTGCAGCTCAGACAGATGGAAGCTTATTCCCGATCTTGCTGTCTACACCCAAGCAGTCATGAGGACAATGTCTCTTTCCTTTGTTTCAGGACCTTCCCTGAACAGAGATGATTAATATGCATAGGAAAGTGCAGTACGGAATATTAATACTGTCCCATTGTCGGGTTGATTATGGTGTTGGTGTGCACGATTTTGCATTGAGAATCATGTGACCAGAGAATTACTCCACTTTTTCCTCTAGCAAAACTACCTCGTATAGCATTCAAGCAAGTGACATGGAATACTTTGCTAAAGCTGTATGTTGATTTTCATGTACCTATTTCTCATTTAATAAAAAAAATCCTTCATGAGACAGAACATTACATTAAAAATGTGTGCACACCGGTGTGTGAGTGTGTCTGTGAATATCTGTTTGTGCATGCGTATCTTCCTGTATGCAATTATGAGTGTACTGAGAGTATTTGGCTTTGATTATTTTTTTATATATATATAATTACCCCTGCCTTGTAAATTAACAAAACCAAAAACAGATTAAATGCGAAGTAAACCTTAATTCAAAGTTATTGAGGGTATAACAATGATTTGCCGGCAGCTTTAAGAATTTCTAAAGGGCAAAGACAGAAATATGGTCAAAGCCTTATACATTCTATAATAGATTTCCTTCCAATTATTCCACCAAATGGAGGATGTTGCACATGGCAGATTAATTAAGGCAAAGGGACATGTTGCAATCCTCCTCTTTCAGTGAAACAAAGCACCAATTAGAATACAAATGGAGTAATTAAAATTTGGGAGCATTTCACAGAGTAATAAAGCTGCTTTACGCAGACAGCAGAGTCCTCTGCTTGTCCAGCACACGGGAGAAATCCAGTTAAAGCAGGTACTTACTTAGGCTTAGGGAGGAATACAGCTCCTCCCTCCTTTTATTTCAAACACCCACCAGCCATTTCTGCAGCCATTTCTCCATTAATGTTTCCTTCTTTTTATTTCCAGTTGTGTTTTTATTTCTGACCTGTTGTTGACAACTCAGTACAAATATTAAAGTTGTGCTTTGAGCTAACCCTGTCTATGACCTTCAGAATTCGATATGCCACCAGCCACACTAAAGCCGCTATGTTTAAAACACTGGAACTGAATCTCACCTTGTATAGCAACCTTTTAAGGTCAGGTATCACGTTCGAATCCAGCCTGACCTAAACTGTGTCTCTTTATCTGAACCGATTTGCTGGCACAGGGTTTTATACAGCAGGCATTTCTCTGTATTGAGCATGATTAAAGTTTACATTAACCAGTTACAATTTGTTATGTAAGCTTTTGGCTGTTGTTTTGTTCATATACTTTTCTCAGTTTATTTCACCTTTAGTCAGACCTTATAATCCACAAAGGAAACTATGAGGTGTGTAATTATAAGTGTTAATATACCATCACAACACAAAGCATGCGATTCAGCCTGCTGTGATAGTAAGTTTTGTGCTAACATTATATCAATTTCACATATACAGTAGTACGTTGACAAAGATTCAGTATGCCACTGATGTTAATGGGCAGTGTTTATTCATTTGTGATCCAGTGTTCCATGCCAAGTTTTTATCATGGACGTGTCCATTCCCACAGTGAGACACTGTTAACTGGCTGTGTCTGTGTTTTGCTGTGCATGGAGCAAGATGCCCCCTAATTAAGCTTTTCTTTCTGCCCTACCCCGGCCTCTGCCTGCTACTGGGAGGCTCTGATGGGGAGCCTGTACGCAGTGCCGGTGTGGCTGAGTAATGTCTAATGGACGGTAGGGGATTTGAGATGGGCCTTCTGGGGTGCCTTATTATTTTCTCATCCCCAGTCAGAAATGCTGGCAAGGTTCCAGTCTGCTTCCAGACAGTCCCTCCCATTTCTATCCTCACCCTGAAAAACACAGCTCCCTCCCACCCCCTCTGTTGCCGACCCCAACCCCAGCAGCAGTCTGGGCAACTTGTTTTTCATAGCCCTGCACTGGGAGCACAGTACCCGTCTTCCCGCTGCTGTCAGCAGGAGAGGGGGAGGAAAGTGTTGTTCCGTCCGATCCCAAGGTGGACCACGCCAGCTGCCCACGGGGTTTCAATAACGGCAGCAGAGCACACAAACATGTTTGGTCAGAACCTGTCCCACTGCTCAGAATGGTCATGGACAACCTGCTAGTTTGCTACAGGTGAGGAAAATTGACAGGAGGGGAAAAATGTCACATTGGGAGCAGAGTGATAAACGAGGCTTGATCCATCACTATCTGTGCAGAAGTGGCAGAAGGATGGACACTGAACAGGTGCAGCAGTCGAGAAAATGACAGGCAATGAGAGGAGAGGTCAAGTAAGGTCATGGTCAGATGGAAGGCCGCATTATCTATAGCGCTGTATTACTTATGGATTTTGGTTGAAGAAATAGAAAGATGTGTACTGAGGAAGAGCAGCAGGGAGACTCACCTACGGTGTCACCTTG
Source organism: Chitala chitala (assembly GCA_025773905.1). Taxonomy (NCBI): domain Eukaryota; kingdom Metazoa; phylum Chordata; class Actinopteri; order Osteoglossiformes; family Notopteridae; genus Chitala; species Chitala chitala. The sequence continues at coordinate 5,935 of JABJVR010003619.1, forward strand.
CTCATGGATAATGGAGGCCAGGTCCTTCATTATCTGGCTCACGTCCAGCATGTCTCTCTGTGAGAGGGAAATACGATGAAGGTTAGCTGTACATTACGTTCAGTCTCCGCAGCTGCATAAATGGTTTAGGACAGTCTCCTAATATGTGACATGATTTCCATTACTGGCAGGATAAAGAAATCCACGGAGACAGTTCATGCCAGAAGCTACAACTCTTAGGACCCTGCGTATTGCTGCTCATATACAGTTAACAAATTCAGTGCTAGAGACCTTATTACTTCTGACTGAACATTGCAAAACATCAGAGATACAGATGAATGCATTCTTATCTTGCTGCTTTTGTTCAGCCCAAACATTTCTCTTGTGATGGTAGAAGCTGTCTGTGATGAAACATCCTTTCCCAGATTTCCAGCTGTGTGGTTATTCTAACCCTATCAGCCACCAGAAACACGGTGACTGTGGATTCATGCCAAAACCACCCAACAAAACCAAAATGTATCTCCCTCTCACACAGCACCCTTTGCTCTCTCTAGCTCAACGGATTTATTTGTAGGATCTCCAAAGCCCAGCAGTTAGGCTCCATTCATCACACGTGTCTCTGATTGTTTTGGGAAAGTGGCACTCCACCTGGCAGGCAGAGCCCCATTGAGTTGACATGGCTGCTGGTCGAGGCACAGGGCTCCCAAATGGATTTCACATTCAAGCTCAGGCATGCACTCCATCATGCACAAGGTGCACTTTGCTAAAATGCATGTGTGTTGCCTTGTGGGAATGAAGGGACACTTTCCAGGCTTCGCATAAACATTTTATGAGGCTGTATTGAGCCTGAGGATCTCAAAGAGCTTCTCACTGACTGAAAAATCTAGTATCTGGGTGTTATATTTGATGGTCTTTTTCTTGCAAATGGAGTCATGTACGGACCTCAGCACTAAATGTTTCTGGTGGTTAGGTGCCGGTCAGTGGTCAATGAGAATATGTAAATACCTATACCTAATCAGATTTACAGCATACCACAGTTTGTATATACCTATATGTCATCAGATTTACAGTGTATCACTGCATGTAAATACTTATACCTTATCAGAGGTACACTGTACTGCTGTCATGCTGAACCCCACCGAAGTAAATGGTACAGGTACTCTTTGTTGGTCAAGAAACATCCGTACAGCATCATTGCAGAAACATTCAACCTTAAGGGGATAATACAGAGTGTCAAATAAATAAATAAATAAAAATGCAACGCAGGCCCAGTGTTCACACCAACCTCATGTTAGACAGCACACACTTCTGAGCTGTGCTGAAGGTCCAGAGGACGGAGGCTACTCCAGCAACACAGAGAGCACATCGCTAACACGACACATACCGCTGTGCTGGGCTTGTTAAGGGCTCATCGTGAGAGTGTCAACGTGCTGCAGGAGGCAACAAAGTTTGTCTTCTTGAGCTGCTAGAATTTTCTGTTTCAAACTGAGCAGTTCTTACAGTCCACTCGCAAAAAAAAGCAGGCACAAGCAAACATACAATCACACACCAGCACTAAGGAGGGCAAATGTTTCCCTTTGTTTTATCAGACTTAAATGTCAACTGTGGATGGAGACATCTTGCCCATCTGACTCCTGAAAGCCTCTGATGTGTTTAAGTAGAGGAATAACTGAAGCCAGCGGCTCAATCAGCAAAAGATAAAGCAACGAAACGAGGTCACTGCTATGGATGACTGACGGGATTGTTGACACATCACTGTCAAAACAAACAAAAGGCATATCTAACAGACAGGTGGTGACAGATGGAGAGAGGTGGGTGAGATCTGAAAAGATAGCAAGGAAAAAAAAAATTGGAAGGAGACATCATGAAAAGTAGTAGAAAAGTGACAGAGGTAGGCAAAAGGTTTCTTAGTACATCAGGCTGTGACAAGACTGAGGACAGAGGCAGAAGTGCAATTTGATGGGTACACTGGACTTCTTACTGTAGCACTGGATGAACCACATTGCCTAGTCAAATTACTTAGCCACTATGCCACATTAGACTGAAATGGCTGCAATTAGACTGCTTACCCAGCTCCCTGTTTACAGTGTTTACAGTTTCCTCTGGAATGTCCTCTTTTATACCAGTATCGTCTCACTGGATACCTTTCTGGACCTGCTGAACTTCACTTTTGTACCACCCACTATAAAAAGCTGCATGAAAATTTGTTAGACTCAAATATAAAGTACATGTGATGGGCAGGACCATCTCATGACCCATGGATGCTCACAGCTGCCTGCATTGGAAGCAGGAAAGTATGGGTTAGTAGAGCGGCTAATAATCCCGCACTGACTAATTACTGCGGCTGCCAGCTAATTTGTTTTAATATATTCCAGCACCCCCACAACAAAACCAATGACATGGATCAAGGCTGCTAGTGGTGGCACAGGGTTATATTTTGAGGTTGGGCCAGGTTTCTGTCACAATGCATGTGTCTCTGTGTGTCTGTGTGAGATAAAGAGGCAAACAGGGTGGGGGGGGGGCAAAGAGAGAGAGACAGAGAGAGAGAGATTCTCCTGTTAGGTTCCAGGAAGATTCTGACATTGAACCTTTTAAAAGGTTATGTAGACTGTGTCAAAAAACTAAATTTAAATTTTAAATTAAGAAACAGAACACAGCTTGACATTAAACTTCTAACAAGAGACCTGTCTTTCTCTGTGCCCTATTAGCAGACTGATAAACTCTTTGACCACATGAAGAATAAAAATAATGCACAAATAACTGTTTAAATAAAAACAACCACAGGCATGTTCTTTGAAATTCTCCCTAATGTACTATGTTTTTGGCTTCTAAGCTTTGTACACATTGATGTAATTTTAATATATATCTTGAAATTTACATAAACATGTAGGCAATTATGAAATATGACAGAGATTTTTATTAGAACAAGTCTTGCACAAGGTATTGTGTACATAAATCTGTTTCTGTTTTGTATGAGGAACTTGTGATTTAGAGTTTGTGTGTGTGTGTGTGTGTGTGTGTGTGTGTGTGTGTATGTGTGTGTGGTTGTTCAGATACACCCACCTGAGTAATTACCTGTATAGCTTTCACAGCCATCTGGACAATATTTACCACAAACCATCTGACAGATGTGAAAAAGTTCCACAGATCTGATGCAAGAGCAAGTTTGAACTTTGTGCAGAACAGACAGCACAGATAAAGCAATACCTATCCCCTCAATACCCACCGAAACACTGCTGACATCAAAACAACAAAACCATCCCACATACAGACACAAATCCCTGCAACGCTGGTATGACATGGGTTCCGGTCTTTTTCCTGCTTGTGGATCTAACGGGGTCTTTTATTCCAAAATACTGGGGACATCTGACTTGGGTTGAAAAGCATGTAGTTCTGTCAGTGCACTGGGCTTAGGGTTCAATCAGCAACACAGACCCGCCACACCTGCCCACCCACCCCCTCCTCCAGCAGACAAAGACGAAGTCAACGATACCGAATGCAGGAAGTGAATGAAATAAAACTCTTACTCCCTCTTAACTGCTCAAACAACAACTTAACCTTCTTCTCAATCAAAAAGAAGGAAGACCATTTAAACAGAAGAAATATTTTGACACTCAAGGGGAAAAATGTTTTGGATGTCCGTAAAAGCAATAACACCAGTTTTAATATAAACCTGTCTACTTCTGGAACATTTTTTTCAAGCAAACTGCATTATTTGTTTTGGCTACATTAAAACAAAATAAATAAATAAATAAATAAATAATCCAGCAAACAAAAACTGCCAATTCTACCTGGGTAAACAGTGCCACTGCTGCTGCCCTCATTCTTGTCACTGGGTGATAAAGGAGTAAATGGTGAATCAGTAAACAGGAAAGAGCGCATTCATCAGAGGGGGCTGGGTTATTCCTGGGTGCTTGACACAAATATAATATGACCTTTCCTTGTGCGTGGCTAACTTCAAACCAATCAGCATGTTTTTTACACAATGGCAGGAATTTTGTTATATTCATTGGATGCTAAAGTGGATGCTAACAACGACATGGGGAGCTGGGTAAAAGGCTCGTGAGCATGGACACACACACGCATGCGCACACACACAAAAAGCAAACAGAACTAGTCCTCTTATAATGTTATCTTAACTGATGAGCACTGCACATATTCATCCTGCCATCTGTATAAATATAGATGCATTCAGACACATTCAGTCATAACCAGACACCAACACCTCCCTCTCCACTCACCACCACCAGACTAATCACTGGTAAAGAGCTTCTTTCACAAAGATCTGCCTTCCCCAGCATAAATCTTCCCAGGACAAAGTCTACAAATGAACGAGGAAGCGGTGTGCATCCCACGCTGTATTGTGCAGCTTCAGAAAACAGAGAGATGAAGGGCTGTGTTTAGGCAGATGCCAATAATCTGTACTGAAGCCCATTATCCTCCAAATGGACTTGGAGTTTGCCAGACTGCTGCAGCTAATTATTCTGGATTATCATGGTACATTTCCCTGGGTAGAATGTAGGGCCTTTACGCCTTTTGCATGGCATGTTTCTCCACGTCCAGGAGGAGCAAGATGTTCCAGCACTTCCAATATTGATAAGCCATTAGACATATGGCCATTGGCCCATGGTGTGATTCACTGCCCTACCTCCGAAAAGTCAGTTAACCAAAAGCTCTAATGACATTTAAAAATGCCTTTGTGAGCAGGCTGCCCACAGACTGTGCAATCCAGGGCATGTCATGTGACTGCCCTTTTTACAAAATGGATGACTTTGCTGTTTACTCCAGTGCTCACGGATGAAGGACACTCTCAGCCCAGCTGCAGTCTTTCTGAGTGAGGCATAAACACAGCACATGTGCCAAAGCGGCTGTCAAGGTCATCCGAGTGCTGCAACGAACTGGGAAAGAGTGACCCTCCCAGTCTGCACATAACTGGAGAAATGCTCTCAGCTTTACTGCAGAAGCAGCTCACAACACCGTGCAGATCAGTTTACACTTTCCTGGGTGACTGGGCTTACAGTTCACAGGAACGCTGGTTTATCTAACAATCTGATGACAAGTAATTCAAGCCCATGAGGGCAAGAGTCAAGTGGCTTTTAATGTTCCTTGTCTACTAAGTTACCAGTTTACATCTGGGACAGAGAGTCAAAGGTTCAATACCTTACAGACTAAAAGGTTTAGCGGTGAGATTAGCTAAAGTATTCCACTCGTGACCTGGACTGTGAATGTCTAGCACTGCTGGAAACATGATAATCAAAAATACCACTGATGTTAATAGTTTTCATATGCCTGTTTAATAGTATCCTTTACAATTTATGCTCGTCATGCAGTTTTAGTGTTGTTCTTCAGACTACACTTTGAATGATGAGTGTATGAATCTGATACTTGTAGTGCTGGTGAATTAATGAACTACTTTTTATTCATTATTAATAGAACTAAACTGTTACTTAGGTGATTTATTGTGGGGTTTGGCACAGTGTCAGCAAAGCCAGTGATTAAGTTTGTCCCCTCTGCACTTTGTGCTGGAATGAGCCACACTGCAGTCCTGCTGTTTCTACCTATAAATAGCACCAGTCTGGCATGACAGTGTATTTTACTGGTGCCAATCGAGACTGGTAGCAGGACTGATGCCACTTTACTGGTCAGAGTGTTCTTTCACTGATGTTTGATGGCTGTCTTTTAGCAGGGAAGCAGGGGTTGACTTTGGTTTAAGGACAATATGCAAATGGAAAAAAGCCAATTTTGTGAGGCGTTTTGGGTTTTAGTTACTGACATCTCTGTGGAAGATGAGGTCTGATATTGATTCTGGTCTTGCCCTATATGATAACATCTCTCCATCTGTTATACATCAATGCAGTGCATTCTCTTCTCAGCCATGCTTGTCTGATCACACAATATTTTATAATGACAACACGTCTCATCCTAACACTTGCTCAGAAAAACCTGTATGGGTCTTTCTCAGCAAGATCTGTACACTAGGATCAATCAGTAGGCTCAGATCTGAGCACCTGAGTGAAATCCCTTTACAATGACGCACAAAGGTCTACTGAAGACAAAGCTGTAAGGAAATGTGTGCACTAGCAGAAGCAAGACTGTTTCTCTCCTCAAGCGCTCTTCATGGCCAATTTGAGAAGACAGTGAGTCATCCCTGTAAACCTTTGCAGGACCTACACAAAGTATAACAGTGGGTAAAATGCAGGACCTAAAAATTACCTAAATAACACACCACAAGAGCACTACAATCATTAGACCTACATGCTAATAAGACAGGGTAGTATAATGTTGCTTTGAAATACAACTCAGAAAGAATCAGGCTACAACAGTTCACTATATATCACACACCAGAGCTACAATATTGGAAAAGACTTTACCATTAGAAGAACACTGATAGCAGTAATCATTAAATTACCCTAACTAAAAACTAACTGTTGACTTTACAACCTGGTAAACTAATGCATTCTTTAATGCCATTCACTGGCATTGAGGTGTAACAACTATTAGTGGGTTCTGTGATTCTGCACAACAGCCAAGGCAGCCCTCTACAAAAAAGAAGCATCTTCTCTCAGTAAAAAACAAACAAGAAGGCCACACTGTGTTGCTGAAGTTACTACTGAGATCACAACAAAATAAGCCCCACCCACAGCCCACTCTGCACCTGGACCATACGTGGTCACTTGGCTGTCAGCCCCCGGCAACAGGCTCCCCAATCACATCCCTATTTCACGGACTGCAGGAGTCCATTATGGGCAGGTCACGGCCCGGTGGGTGCAACCACAGCCTAAGCAGGTGGACAGCAGTCAGTGCTGCACCCCCCTGTACTCACTGTCATGGTGCTGTCCTCCAGGTCCTGCCCACTACAGCCGCCAGACTTATTCAGAAACACATTTAGAGGAATGAAACTACTTTGCTAGATCAGAATACAAGAACTATGTCTTCAAATGTGATTCTTCTCTGCTTGTTGAAAAGGTTTAACCTTGTAACAACAAACAACAACAATAACAATAACAACAATAGTAATAAAACTACTAATACATTCATAGTATTGTCTTATCACAATCAGACCAATCTGCTCTAACTTTACAAAACATATTTTCCCATCACAAGGGATGATATTCCTACATTGGTAAACAACTGGGGCACCGGATAGTGTCATACATCATAGTGTAATAGTTTCAGCCTCAGGCAAGATCCTCCCTATTTGAGGGCATCTAAAATAAAGCAAATAACATTGTCCCAATTTTAGACCACACATGCGGCAATTAAGGTCAACATGCAAACACACCCTTCAGCTGTATTCTGTCAAAATAGTGCAGTGTCAATTTTCACAATTAAAAAATATATATCTTATACTGTTCATATCATGGGTAGAATGTGCAACAAAATGTGATTCTCCTCATGTGAATGGCATTTTTTTAGAGTTTCTCAAAAGCAATGAGAGAGCTTTGGGATTAACATGATTGCAGTGGAGGGCTGAGATGGCATGCAGGGTGTGGTCAGGCTGCAGTTAGCACTTCACCGCCGTGACGGATTATACACAAGTCGCCGCTGCCCAGCATTGACAGGAGGAGGGATATAAAGCCGTTCTGACTGCCGCTGTCCCTGACGCCCATTTCCCAAACTCTTGCGTGCTTAACAGTGCTCACTAAAGGGATTCTCCCCATGCCTTCAGCTTCACAGCCACCCCCCACATGTCCCACCCTTAGGCAAAGGGGTGTGCTGTCACTCGGCGTGATAGAAATTGAAGCAGATTTATGCACATGCCAACTGCTGAGCAAAGACTGCATTTTCCAGTTCTGCTGGCAAGAAGCTTAAGCACACAATACAAACCTCCAACACACACTGAATAAACTGTTTATGAGGGGAAGTGCAGCTAGTTCCTGCTGCTCAGAGATGCGTTACTGAAATCCATCTCAGAGACTGTAAGGAAGCAGGCTGAAAACTGTTCTGTTGTGGGGAAAGCTGAGGAAAAACAAGGCTGGCAGCTGTGTGTTCACCAATGTGTACAGCAGTCAGTGGTCAGTTTCAGCACTATGGACAACACTTGGTGTAAGCACCATGGACAGCAGTCGGTGTCAGCACCATGGATAGCAGTAGGTGTCAGTGCAACAAAAAAAGATTTGCACAGTCCATGCAAGCTCCACAAACAGCACTGCACATCAGCACCACAGAAAGCAGTCAGTGTTAACAATGTGAACCCTACTCAGAGTCCAAACTTTGCACAGCACTGAGTGAAAACACCATGGACAGCAGTCACCGTGGCTCACACAACCACAGTGAGTAGCAAAGCAAAACTCATGTGCTTCATGTCCTCTGTCCATACATATAACACATATAATATGGTGCCAAATCCTGCTGGATAGCATGTGTGTACCTTGTAAAGATCAGTGGCACAGAGATGAGCTACACAAGAATGGAAGAAGCAGCAAACAATCAGAGCAGGGGCCCAACAACAACTTCTCACTTTGGCTGGTCAGCGTTTGCATTGCATACCTTCCAGCTATTTATTTTTTGCACTTGGCTTCCCAATACTGAAGAAGATCAGCCACACTGTAAGGTGTACTTTAATTAAGTTTGGACTTTGGCTTTGAATTTTACATGCGGAATGAGTTAGAAGAAGGGAGAAAAAGCGTGTACTCTCTGCTCTGTTGCAGCCACCAGAGTTTGATTATAACAGAGGACAAGCAAGCTGCTGCCTCTCCAGCCACTCCACATATCTTACTGTGTCTCGCCTGCTCTGTAAGCAGTGCACAACTATAGTAGTTAGTCAGTAACTTAGGTATCAGCTGAAAGGTGTAAAAATATCCAACTAATAGGCAGAAAAGACATCTGTTCTGCCAGACAATCTGTACAGTTACACAGAGCAGCAGTGTACAGGGACTCAAAGTTTCATGTGACAAGGTTATAACTCTCTCTGCTGCTATTCCTGATAAACAGGCTCATCACAGATCAAGCCATGCCTATTGCAACAAAATAAAATTATATTTAGACTTTTGAATTTCTTTTGAATTTGTTTTGGTTCACTGTGACAGGATAACAACCCATTCGGGAAGTACTCTGTCTCACACTCTGTGTTTGCGTCCTGAAATGGACTCCATGGTCCCTGTGACTTAAAATAAATTTACTGGTTTGGTAATGAATGAGATCAGATAAGTTCAGTGTTTTCATAAAATATACAATCATATTTATGTATATTTACACATCAGTTCTCTTCTTTTTATTGATTTACCTCTACGTGATTTATAAAAAATTGTTTGGCTGTAATAGAAATACAATAGTTTTCTGTAGTGATGTCCAACTTACACAAAGTCACATTTGCAGGATGACAAGAAGGAACAAGCACCTAACTCTTTTAACAGTCTGAGATGCTACTTAGTTTGGTTCCTTGCAATGAAACCAGTGTAAAATAGTGCACTGCCAAATAGACTTTGAAGTTTGAATTCACTAGTTTTTCATTAAAATATGAGTCACTTAAGATTATGACTAATCATACAATACATTTGAGGGTCATTGGAAGGGGTGACAGTGAAAATATTCATGTCAACATCTTTAAAAGCACTTTTAAGATATCTGACTCACGTTATGAGTACTGATGGAAAACAATGGATATGTGTGTGTAACACCCCTGCAATGACCCTTGTGTACCCTAGATGTCACCCTTTCTCCTACCCCTTTGTGCGAGTTATTGTTTCCTCGTTGTCTCTGGGTTAATACTTTGTCTCGTTATTATTTGCCAGCCTCGTCTTGTTTTACCCTGCCTGTGTGCCTGTATTTACCTCCCTGCTTTTGTTAGTCTTGTGCCG
>JABJVR010003620.1:0-15713 GCA_025773905.1 Chitala chitala
AGAGGAAGCTGCAGAGAACAGGTTGGTATGGAGAAGGATGATCCGCTGTGGTGCCCCCTAGAGGGAGCAGCCGAAAGCAGAAGAAGATCAGATTTATTGTTTTTCTTCTTATTTTTTAGAAAGCTACATTAGCGGCATATAACTGCTTTGTCAGTCTTACATGTTCTTTTCCATTTAATGAGAAAGTTTTAGATTTGGTTTAAGCAAGCAATAATCTAACAATAACTACGTGTGAAAGAAAGCAGGTGTGTTTTCTGCTTGGTTATTCTGATAAAATATGAGAACTTGAGTGGAAAAAACCCTTTTTTGAGTTTTGAAGTGTTTTTTTTTCCTGTCTCCTCTTGGGGAATGTATTAATAGCAGTTGGAGGCGTTGTAGCTGTACCTGCTGCCTTGGAATGGACTGACATGCTGTTCATCTGTTTTCTTCATGAAGTCTCAGTTTAACACACCATTAGGCTTAAATGTTGTAAGGGCATAGTCCATACAGGTGGGATGGTGGGGAGGTGGGACAAGGCGGAGCTTAGGGTACATGTTATTATGTTGTACAGACAGGGTGTCCTGAACAGCTCAGCAGATTTCTTTATTACCACATGCCTGTGGCTATGCTGCAGGTCACCTGGGGGTCAGGCTCTACAGTAGATTTATGTCCGCTATGTTAAGGGTAAAAACATTGAAATGATCATTTCTTGACACAACGCTTCTATGTCATTTTATACAGCTATATTTCTAAACTTCAGTACTTTATTTCCTATGTACCCTTCTCAGCGCTTCAACAGCAGCACCCTTAACAGCTGTAGCCATTAAACTTCATGTTACAGTCTGTGTGTTCATCAACAACAGTACCTACCTCATTATTTCAATTAATAAGCAGTCTGTGTTACAAACGGAGGTGTCTCGCAGCACAGATCAACAGAAGTCTGTTCTGAGACTGACATAATTTGTGCTCTTGTAAACGTCGCAAAGTTAGAATACGGTCTAGATTTCTATATTAGGCGTGCATTTGAGAGGCTGACAGATAAGTGATGCTCTCCAAAGCAGTGGGTGTGCTCAGCTGCCTGCACACACTGCCAATTGTGTGAGAAGATGCTCTCTTCTCTCATTGGGAGTGTCATTTGAAAGAAGAATCTTATAAACCCAATTTACTACTCCAGCTAACTTTTTAATGTAACGAATTACATAAGTTTGTCTTGTGCCGCAAAGGCACAGTTATTATTACTGCAATTTAGCCACTTGAGCAGACACTTATCCAAATTGACTTACGCAGCTTGTGGAATTAGACCTTCATAGAGCTGAAATATTGAACTGAGGCAATTCATCTTAAGTGCATGTTTCAACGGTGCAAGAACAAATGCCCTCCTGGGAGCTGGACTCGAAGCTTCAGTTCACTGACCACTGTGTTAGCAGTTGCATCACGCGTGTCAAACGCTATTCTTTGCTAAGGTCAAAGGGTGACCCAGCTCAGTGAGGGCACATCAGATCTCCATTACGATGGTGATGACGACGACGATTATGATAAAGAATATGATGATGTCATCCCCTGGAATGGGGTGAGACACTGGCTGTGTCTTGGGTGTTTTGGTAGGAGAAATAATCCTGTTGTTTTCACGGAGCTGTGAGTTTGAGTCGTGGCTCCGGCTCTGGCTTGGCCGTTACATAAGCACACCTGGAGCTCGATGGGAATGTAGACCTACCTGGGGCCGCCCACACATTAGCAGACTCACAGGTACCCACACATCGGAACAATCAAAGTACTTATAAAATCATCTCCAAAAAACGATTTTATTTGTCAAGCAAAACTGCTTCTGATTTTCTTTTCTTTTTTTACTGCCATGCTTTGTTTGGATATAGAAATTTATTAATTTTGTGGAATATACTTGATCCGGTTTTATAGCTGTTTTAAATGACAAAATTGTAATGTTATTATCACCTTTGCGGACCAAGAGTTTCTGTGTAAGCCACTCTGATGGCTGTGGTCACTTTTGCCACTCATCAGCCTTTGAAATCCACATTATAGGGGTGAAAGTCCACTTTCTTTTCCTTTTTATTCTCTCCTTTTGCAGTACGTTTTTGGATGGATGCTTTACTGTTGCAGATGCTTCGAAAGAGCACATCCTTACATAACTGCTTTCTTGGGCATAAAATTGGTATTTTTGACTGCAAATGAGTCACAGTATCTTGTCAGAAAAGAATAAATATTTATGAACTGGTATGATGTCAGCATTTTACTTGCATTTCTGCCTCTCTGTGAGTCATGGCGTCTCACCAGTATAAAGTTCATACTAGGTGTGGTGACTGTGTCGTACTGGCATCGTGGCCTTTGGATCAGCTGTAGGATTTGTTGACGACTCGAGTGACGGTTTGTACGTTAGCGTGAGGACAGAGTTTGCACTCATATTGTTGCTGCCCGTGGACGTGACAATTCAGCAGCGTGGGCTGAACGTGAATGGAAGCGGGCCTACAGCAGAATCACACGGACTCCGTGACTGTAAGCCGGCACGTGTGTAACCTGTTCCATGTACACGCTATCTCCATCACATCTACTGCTTTTTTCCCCTGTAGATTTTATGTGGTTAAATCATATTTGGACAAAAAAAAATTAAGGCTTAAAGATTTGACTATTTCTTTTAAACCCACACATTAACTTTTAGGCTTGGCTTATTTGAAAACAACAGACAAACTAATCAATGTAACTGGAATGCAGGAAAATTGGAAATTTAATCACCTGCTGAATGAAAGCCATCCAGTCCTGCTTAATTCTTTTTCCAGTTTAAAGATCAGGGCTGCATGTTTTAAAATAAGCATCTAGGGTTAGCAGTATATCTGACAAGTGCTTCGTCAGCCTTTCTGCTTCGCAGTTACGTTTGGATATGATATTTGCAGAATTTTCCAAAAAGCACTGTCCTGTGTCACAGAAGAATCGGTCTACACTCTTTCCCACAATGCCTTGCCTTTCCAGCCCTGTCTCCAAAGACATCACGCACCCATTCTTTGAAGGGACTAAATCTAAATCCGCATTGGCTCTGCTGGGCTTGAGCAGAAAATGCCTGACTTGTGTGTTATGGTTTTGCCACTGAATTTTCAGACAGAAGTTGATTGTTAACTTGCCAGGGCCCGAGGGGGCTAGAATGAGCTGCGTTTGAACACAGGTAACTCCACAGTTTTTTCTTCTCCTCTTGCTCCCTCTTCTTTTTCTCCCTCCCTCTTTCTCTCTCTCTGTCCACAGCTGTAGGCAGCTCTCCACAAAACCCTGACTCCTCCTGGGTGAAAAATAAAAAAGCTTCTCATTAATAAGCTAAGAAGTGCATGAGGCAGGAAGCGGATGTCACAAGGTAGGGTGTCTCGTGTGTGTGTGCCATGTGGGTGGACTCACCCCCCCATGGGAACCCCTGCACCTGGGGGGAAATTAGCACAGAAGATCTGTCAGCTTGTGTTTACTGACACGTAGTGATGTCGCTACCTGTGTTGTGTCGCACCTGAACCTAGGCAGTGGTCTTCAACACACACTCATCTTGCTATCAGGATCTTGTTGTGATGACATTAGCAGAACAGTGTGACAACGTTTATGCATCGAGCTGGCCTCTCCTTCGGTTAGCATAACCACATGCTTACAGTGTGGTTTTCTTTCTCACCACCCGGCCATCAGATGGAGCAGGAGATGTCCCGGGTTCAGCGTAAAATGTCCGACCTGGAGTCTGTGCTTCAGCAGAAGGATGTGGAGCTGAAGGCCTCGGAGACGCAGAGGAGCATCCTGGAGCAGGACCTGGCCACCTACATCACCGAGTGCAGTGTGAGTATTGTGGGCCGGTGATCGGGCTTCATGGCACCAAGTAACATTTTACTGACATGCACACATTTAATATCCAGTTTCTTCTCATGTGTAGAAAATATTTTTGGTAGCATTTATATTCATTCTCGTCCAGAGAACCTTGGCATTGTGGAGAACATCATGCATGATGTTCCCTCACCAATGCTCCTTAAAAGTGGGGGGTAGAGGTATGGTAGGACATTTTTTTAATGTATGTATGCTGGTTGGGTTGAAGTGTGTGTGCATGCGTGTGTGTGTTGCAGAGCCTGAAACGAAGCCTGGAGCAGGCTCGCGTGGAGGTCTCCAAGGAGGATGACAAGGCGCTACAGCTGCTTCATGACATCCGAGAGCAGAGCAACAAGCTGCAGGAGATCAAGGAGCAGGTGGGGCCTCCAAACACCCACATAGCTGAGGAGTGCTTTGGTGATCCGATTGGCTCATGAACAGTGCCTCAGTGATCTGATTGGCAGAGAGAACTGATTGGCTCAGGGACAACTGCAGTTTGCTCTCCAGTTTTTACTGAAACAGCCAATTATATCTGCGACACCAGATCAGTGCAGGGAAAACTGAGAATCTGAAAGAAATGAAGTGTAGAGTTCAGAATAGTGGTGTTTGGTACTCACAAGGTCGTAGGTGAGAGCTGAGGTGTATTTTGTGTCAGGTAATACTACATAAAGAATGACATAAAACCATGTGGAAAAGCACAATAAAATCTTGCTGCTCTATCTTTTCTTTTTCATGTCTACCTCTGTGTATTTCATCACCTGAGTTGTGATTGCAAGTCGCTCATTTGACCTTTATCATCTCCTACACAGTGGTGGTGAGCACGGCAGGAAACTCGCGTGGTGCAAGACCTCCCGTGTTTTGGGCACGGTGGCGTTAATTACAGAGGAACAGAGTGCTGTGCCACACCTCCTCCCCCTTTCATGCACCACACACACACACAATCCCAACTGCACTGTTATTAAACACCCCTATACCTGGTGTATGTCCAGTGTCACACTGCGTGACACAAAGGACAAAGCAAACAAGGAGTGGCGTCAGTTTTTAAATTCATACTGGGCCAGCATTGAATGTACATCTTACAGTACACAACTCCCAGCACATCCCCTCCATACATCATAATTCAGCGATTAAAAAAAAACATTTAATAGTTGGCACTGGTCAATCAATCCTTATCGTTTCTTTTCAGAAGCTTTAATTTGCTAATACTTAAAGTTTAAACGTTTTGCTGCATTCCATGCCCTCCTAAGGCACATGTTTATATTTAATTTGTCTGTCATCGCTGCCAAGCCCTCTTGTCCGTTACTGAAGTGCAGTACAGGTTATTCACGGGTAAATGGAGCAGTGGAGCTGGCTGTCTGCAGTGGGACTAGAGTGATGAGAAGGGGTGTTTAACCTCACTTTGGTTTGTCAGAAGAAGGAGAAACAATGGTTCTCCTTGACACCCCCTCATCAGAAAGTCTGTATCGTTGTATTTTACCAGGTCGTCTTGTTTAATCCCATTTGACTCTTTTCCTAAAGCCTCTCCATTTTCCTGAGTTCTTTTCTCTCAGCAAAGGCACTGGTGCCAGTCTAGAATGTTCCCTACCTCTTCAGCCATTTTCAAATTTGACAGACATCGGTTTCCTGGAACTGAATGTCCAAGTCCTCATCCAGTTTTTTTGTTAAACTTCTTATTTTAAATTAAACAAAAGACACAATCTCAACTTTAAAACACAGCAGAGGCCTGTGAAAAACAATCTGTTTAATGTTCTTCTCTCCTGTAGTGCTTCAAAGGAACAACAGTCTGACTTTAATTAGAAAAACCCAAAACATAAAATGCAGAACCCATCCCAACCCATCCCTTCACCGCTAAAGCTGTGAAAGCCTGTTTTTTTAACCCAGCATTTCCTGTCTTTAACAGATGCCCAAAGAACTGCCATGTTGTCTACAAATGCAAATGCTGAAATATGTTTGTTAACAGAAAAAAAATCTTAATTGGTTAAACCAGTGGGTTTTTCAAAGATGTTTCCCATTCATGGTCAGAGAGTATGAAAAAGACAGATTTTTATTCTTTGAAATGTGGGTTTGTGCTTCATTCTGTTGTGCTTTAAGATGGCGATGCGTTGTGTAACGACATTTATACATTTGTACATTCTTATTAGATCATCTGGATTCTTCAGCATTAATTATTTATGAAATGTTCTACAAGATTTAAAATTATGAGTAATTGTTTTGCCTGAGGATTATTTTAGTCTGTACCTTAACTTTTAAAAGAATTTGGACATGGAGAAACCAGTTGTAGATGGTATAAATAAGTGAACTGTTTACTCTCAGCCTTTTTAAAATCACATTAAATAAAAGTATACTGTGTACACCAAGGAACTTAATGTGCATAGCTTTGATCCTTTTCACAGTTTTCTTATATTGATTCCAGAAACATTTTGAATTTACTCCTACTTACAAAGTATTGTGTGGCAGTAAAGGTTTAAATGTTGAAAAGAGTACAACTGTGTGTATATGTGAACCGCTGGACAAGTTAGCAAACGGGGTCAGTGAGCAACGGTCGGGATGCAGCCGACCCAGAAACTCAAGATGGAGTCAGCAAGGCCACACTGAGACAGCGACAAGGACACCCATAGGATTTACATAAGCTATACAGGACTGCAGACATGAGGCTTTAGTCTGCTTCTCATTAACCAAAGTCTGTACTGCTTAGCGTGGCATTTGCAGCTAACAGTGTAAGCACTTTAATTGTGAGTAATGAGCCCTCATCACATCTCCTAATGGTATTGTTAGCAGCAAGTGTAGAATCTCGTAAATGTGTTTCATTTTATGTGTGAAATTGGCTCTGCTGTCCTCCACCCTCCTGGCCAAGTAGGATGACATGGTGTCACCTCAAGCAAACCACCGGTCTGTCGTTCCACGGGCGTTCTTAAAGCCATGATCACAAACTACTCAAGGATGAAGAAGCGCACTAACAGATGTTAGCTTGCTGCCACAGGCGTCAGGAAGAGAATTTTTCATAAGCCTCTCTGTTTTGACCTTTTATATGTCCAAAACTCTGACGTCACATCAGGAAGGGACACTATGGCTACTGACGAGACACAAACGACAGGGACACTGGAGGAATATGAGGAAACATCTGACATGGCTGTGTTTTGTTCAATAATGTTTTCTTATTGTTTGTCATTTAACCAAAAGCAGATGGCTTTGTTGTTACACGTCCATTCTGTCAACATTTCATAACATTGTCATGCTTTTATAACAGTAAATAAATTATGTTAATTTAACTCACATGTTACATTACGTTTTGTGAGGTCAAACTCGTAACGAGTCTGACTTGCATTTTGCAGGAGTATCATGCCCAGCTGGAGGAGATGCGGGTTACCATACGGCAACTGGAGGAAAACCTGTCTGCCGCGCGTCGTCGTAGCGACCTGTATGAGTCTGAGCTGAAGGAATCACGGCAGACCAGTGAAGAGCTCAAGAGGAAGGCAGCGGACTACCAGCAGAGGATGCAGAAGGTGGGCTGAATTGGGCTCAATGCCTTTGTGGAGGTGGGGGGACTATTCATCCTGTCACCCTATTTTCTGGGTGTCTTACCCTTTTAGATCCAGAATAGTGGATCTAAGTTTTTAATGGTCCGTTAGTAGCATCTTATTGCGGGGTGACAAAAAACACTGCATCCTTTTGTGCTCTGTCTCTAATGTGTGAATATTCTGTGAAGTCTTCTAAACGTGGCATCAGTCTAATTACTGTATTACTACAAGTTCTGGTGGGTAATCTTCCTGTCTGTAGGATGGGAGCGTGCTTTTTGGTTGTCTTACAGATTGTGTTTTACAGGCAAAGGAGCAAGGCAAAGTGGAGGTCCAGGAGCTGCTCTCCAAGCTGGAGAAGGTGAGGGTTCGCAAAAGGATCAGGGTCAGAAGGTGTTGCTGATGTTGTGCTTCTATTAAATGAAATCTGGGAGGGTTCATTGAGAAACTGTAGACTTTGTTGTTAGTTCCAACTGACCGCTGTGTTTTCTCTTCTTTTGTTTTAATATTCTAATCTTCACTGCCTTTTTTCCTGCTGCTATAAATGCTGTTGTATCCAGACTGTAATTATTACTGAGTGTAATTTAATGTTGTACAGACTGAATTAGGTCAGCTTGACACAGACTACAAATACGGTAATTTTGTGTGATTGTTCAACATTAGAAATGCTGAGGTATCAAGGTAAGCCTTTAGGGGAAGATAACGTGTGAAAGCTGTAAATGCAGCTGCCCACAGTCGCATCTGGAGCATCACGTAACGAAGATGGCAGCTGTGTCATCGTACAGCCAGGTGACTCTGACCTGAACCAAAAATGTTTTCCAGACCAATACAGAACAGCAAGTGAAAATTCAGGAGCTCCAGGACAAGTTAGCTAAGGTAACAAGTTGGTAAAGCCATGATAATGAACTGAAATGGCAACATATGTGTCTGTTAACTATCTGTTTTGTTGAGTGATGGAGCAAGCTAAGAATTAAAGTTTGATGTATTGACAAATTAACTGATTAATTAATTGACTGCGGCGGTACGGTGGCATGGTGGTTAACGCAATCGCCTCGTACCTCTGGGCCTGGGGCGCTACCCCTGCCTTGGGTCTGTATGCATGGAGTTTGCATGCTCCCCCCTTGTTCAGTGGGTTTTCCTCGGGCTCTCCGGTTTCCTCCCACAGTCCAAAGACATACAGGTTAGGTTGATTGGCATTTGCAAATTGCCCTTAGTGTGTGTGTGTGTGTGTGTGTGTGTGTGCGCGCGCGCCCAGGGTGTCCCCTGCCCTTTGCCCTTTGCTTCCTGGGATGGGCTCTAGGCTTCCTGCGACCCTGTATTGGATAAGGTGGTAAAGTGAATGGATGAATGGTTAGATTGACTGATTTGTTGACTGACTGACTGACTGACTGTCTGATTGGTTGACTGATCCATTGACTGTTTATGGGCCAGGCGGTAAAGGCCAGCACAGAGGCCACGGAGCTCCTGCAGAGTGTTCGGCAGGCTAAGGAACGTCTAGAGCGCGAAGTGGAGAGACTGCAGGGCCGGGAGGACTCCAGTGAGAGCTTACGGCGGCGACTCAGGGAGACAGAGGTGTGTCTGTCTGTCCGTCACCTTCTGGCTTACACTGTGTCTAACTGAATGAATAAGAGACCTACCTAAAGGGCGAACAGGAGGCCTATTGCAAATTAAGATAAGATAAGACTTTATTGATCACCAAGGGAAAAATTTAGTCATTACAGCAGCAGCAACATAACAGCAACATAATATAACTGGGATATTTTAAGAACGCACAGAAAAATTGTTTTTTATTTTTATTTTTTTTTTACGCTAGTTGGTATAATGTGCTTGAGATGTGTCCATCTCTAACCACTGTCCAGTTCTGTGGATACAGTATATGTCAGTAAAGTCTAAACATACCTTATCCTTCCTCATGCATTTAATTCTGCCAAAATGTAGCAACCTGCAGTATTTTAATAAGCTCACTGTCTGTCTGTGCAGGACGGCAGGAAGACGCTGGAGAACCAGGTGAAGAGGCTGGAGATGGTGGAGCGGAGGGAGAACAAGCTTAAAGATGACATTCAGACCAAATCGCAGCAGATACAGCAGATGGCTGATAAGATCCTGGTGAGAGATAAGAGATGAAGCTGCCTGAGATCCCCTCTGTTCCCCTATTCACCCACCATCAGCAACATTGCACATCCTCCAACCCACCAGCTCCCCACGTTTTTTCAGCCATGCCCAATGGGCGTGAGGTAGAAAAGAGCGGGTATGAGTGGTTCGCTTCTCCCCTGAGAGCGACCCGCACCTGTTCATCTCTGTCCTGGCAGGGAAATATTGTGCCCTATTATTCCAGCCTTCACTTTCGTCACTCACAGCTCTCTCCCTCTCTCCGTCTCTCCCCTGAGCTTTTAGTCAGTTTGTCCCAGCTCCAAACTGAGCAGATTGCAAGCACGGACACTTGGAGTGAGTGTGTGTGTGTGTGTGTGTGTGTGTTCACTTGTTCTCATGTCCAGAGAAAGCCTATAGCTGTTGCCTGCTCTCTGTTCTTTAATTTCCTGCTAAGCTATGCTTTGACAGTTGTCCTGTTGTTGCCATGGAAGGAGTTGGAGGGAAGTCTCCGCCAGACCCAGGCTGCTTCCCAACGAATGGAGGCGCACCTGGTGCAAAAGGAGCGGCTGTACGAAGATAAGATCAAGGTAGAGGCCTGTCTCACCTCCCACAACCGGCAGGCCTGTGTCTGGGCATCCGTCTCATCTGTTGTACTGTTTCCTTGGCAGCTTTAAATCGTGACGTTTCTCACCTTACAGCTCCTGTAAAGCTTGTCACTGGCCCAACCAGTCAAGACCGACCTACTGAGTGTGAGAATGTGGGATGCTGCCTTAGTGATGTCACCCCCCCCCACCTCAGTGTTATTTTTAAGCTTGGTGTCAGGACCCCCAGCTAAACAGTGCTATTTATTTTGAACAAATCCAATCGTTTATTGTGAACAAAAAAACAGTCCTCCATTAACACAATTTTGTAGTATTCAAAAGCATTTTATATCTCACACATTCTGCCAATTTGAAAGGATCATATTCATGCAGTCCTGTGATGAAAGAAAGCAATTTTACTAAACATGTTGGTGATTATAAAGGGCAAAATAAAATTCAGGTAAAAAAATGTGATTAAAAAACTGTGAATAATGAAGGATTTGTGGATACTGAGGCACTTCTCGAAATGAGGTGGTGGGAATTTGCGTGTGTGGTGTGTGTGTGTGTGTGTGTGTGTGTGTGTGTGTGTGTGTGTGTGTGTGTGTGTGTGTGTGTGTGAGAGAGAGAGAGCGAGCATGCTATTTAATAGAACGGCCTTCCATCTGGACATGTTATGATTTATTTTGCTTTTTAACAGTAAGTAAAAGCAGAAAGTACCAGTAGTCCATATTGGTTAGCTGTAGTGTGGCATTGCTTCGTGTGTTGGTGCTTTGCCTGCTGTGATTAGTTTAGATGAGTCAGGTGGTCTGAGCTGCTGTGTTTTGGATGAACGGTGTGTCCTGAGCTGCTGTGTTTTGGATGAACGGTGTGTCCTGAGCTGCTGTGACTGGCCCACACTCACATTCTGTGCTTCCCTGGGTTGGGCTCAATACCAGGTGGGTCGCGTGAGGGGTAACACAAAGGGCTGGCCCAGACAGTTTATGGTAGCTTATCATTACACGGCTTTGTCATTTGTCACGTGCCCCTGTTCCTGGGCCAGGTTCTGGAAGCCCAGATGAAGGCGGACATGGCAGAGAAAGAGACCCTTGAGTCCAAACAGGCTGAACAGGAGGAGGAGGCCCTGGAGAAGTGCAAGATCATCAGTGAGCAGAAGGCGGTGAGGCCCTGTTCAGCCCCGACCAGCCAGACTTGACCCTGTTCAGCCCTGTTCAGCCCTGTCCAGCCTGACTTGGCCCTGTTCAGCCCTGTTCGGCCCCGTCCAGCCCGACTTGGTCCTGTTCAGCCCTGTTCAGCCCCGTCCAGCCTGACTTGGCCCTGTTCAGCCCCGTCCGTCATGTAGAACGGTGGAGGTTCTGTGTACATTGTCCAATTCTGGGATGTTTTAACACCAGGCATTTGAGCATAGACGTAATCTGTGTTTCATGTGTTGTAATGAAATAATAATGTTGTTATTGAAAACCTCATCTAAGTTGTCACTTTGAAATATATTGTTAAAAAATAGTTGGATATTATCAGTCAGAATGTTGTACTTTGAAAATAAAGGGTTTTATTTTTTAGTTTTAAATGACACGTGTCCAAGCAGAAAGATCTAGAACACCATGATTCTGTGGTAGACAGTAATGAGGTATCTGAGTCAGGAAGCATGCGTTGGGGGGGTTATAGTGTGCTGTCAATCAAGGGGTTTACTCAATGTAAACCAAGGTAACAATGATGCAATGTATGGAGAGGGGGTAAGCCTAAGTCTCATGTTAACGACCCACTCATGTCACTTTGCACATAAAAGACTAAAGCACAGTAGTTGTTTCACACATATCCATCATATGCAGACAAATTAATGAATCTACAAGCACATAAAAACAACAGTTCTCCACTAACCCTGCTTGCTTTTAACTGGTTACTACTGGATATCTCTCATGACCTAGACCAAAAATGTTCTTAGCCATAAAATAAGAGGGAACATTCCTGCAGTATGGAAACCATATGGAAATCGCTCGTGTTTTTAAGTTGTAGGAACAGACAGCGCACTAAAAGCCAGAATACATTAGTGTTCACTGCTCACAGCACCCATACAGTGGTATAATTTTCTTAGGTTTCTTGTGGCTGATGCCTCGGAGGCTGAAATTGAGCACAATTCAGGTAATGGAGAGTGGAGCTGCATGCTTTTTGGAGGAAATAAATATGCACCGACGCTCCTGACAGTGAAGGTAGGGCTGACTGGCAGAGCTTAGTTGCAGCTGATAGGTGTTCTAGAGCCGTGGTCCTCAGAAAGCCAGCTTTATGGTGCTAGACAGATAGTGTCTTGCCCATGGGACTGAATGAGGTAGCTGAAATTATCTTCTCATAGTTTGCAGCTCTGGTTCTGTGAGAGACCCTACATTTAAAGCTATGTTTGAAGAATGTAAAACTGCCTCATGTTTATATTTTATTTACTCTTTCATGTACAATAGGTTGCACGTTATACCTGGTGTGTTTGCTTTTCGGTGATCATTTGCACCACTCAGGTCATTGGTCTTTTGTGCTGGTATTACATGGTGATTCATATGTAGTTTTTTACTGCTTGTATTTGTTGCAGACCATCAATGCGATGGACTCCAAGATGAAGAGCCTGGAGCAGAGGATTGCTGAACTGTCCGAGGCTAACAAACTGGCGGCCAACAGTAACATCTACACCCAGAAGAACATGTGAGGGCAGGTCCACCTTGAACTCAGGAGGGGGGGCAGAGGGTGGGAGGCCACTTTTGGGCCATTTTTTATTCTCCTCGGTTCACATATACAACCAGTAATTCCAGTCAAATGACTCATGATGCCAACCTGAGCGTATAGGTGGTCCATCTCTGTCGTGTGCTGAAGCTACCCCTTCACCCCACCGCAGGAAAGCCCAGGAGGAGATGATCTCAGAGCTGAGACAGCAGAAGTTCTACCTGGAGTCACAGGCGGGCAAACTGGAGGCACAGAACGCCAAGCTGGAGGAACACCTGGAGAAGATGAACCAGCAGGAGCAGACCAACAAGAGCCGCCTGCTGGAGTTGGAGACTCGGCTGAGGGAGGTGAGGTGAAGAGGAACCTGTGGGGAGCTCTGACAGCACGACCGCTCCACAAGAGGTGCCTACCACCAACCCTCCGACCCTTGTCCCATTCTCCTACCCCTCTTCAGATGGGCCTGGAACATGAGGAGCAGAAGTTGGAGATCAAGCGGCAGGTGACGGAGCTGACACTGTCGCTGCAGGAGCGCGAGTCCCAGATTAGCGGGCTGCAGGCGGCGCGTAACGCCTTGGACAACCAACTGCAGCAGGCCAAGACCGAGCTGGAGGAGACGACGGCAGAGGCCGAGGAGGAGATCACCGCACTCAGGGTGAGGGGTGCTCCACACCGCCGTGGGGTCACATGCTTGTCTACAGGCACAGCCACTACAGTAACATCCTACAGGAATGACCAGAGTAATGTTACCTTACTGTAGCGCATTACTGCATACCGCAATAGTTGGTGTTTTTTTTGTGTGTAAATATGATAGCGAGAGACTGGCTATGTTAATATTGTGCATTATTTACAAGTTCAGTTTGCATCTTGTGCTTTCAATGAGATATTTCAGTGTAATTATCTTAGAGTACGCATCACAAAAATGAAATTACCCATGATCCATTTGTCTGTAGAACTTTTAGCAGGATGCAGCAAGATTCACCCAGCGACTGACAGCTGTGAGACTGAACGGCAGCACAGAATAATGCATCACCGTTTGCATGTTGCCATAGGGACCCCAACACGCTGTAACCATTCTTGGTGTTTTAGGCCCATCGGGATGAGACTCAACGCAAGTTTGATGCCCTGAGAGACAGCTGTGCGGTACGTTACAGCTGCACGCTTTGTCTCTCAAATGTGCGCGATACCAACCGCTAAAATTCCCACCTGTTGCTTACTTCATAATGTCAGGAATGTCATTACCAAAAAAAAAAATCTAAATACAGTTGAGATTAAGAATCAAATCAATTTGTTAATCACTATTAATTATTTTTCTTAAGTAACAGACAGTTTTCTCATCCGTTTTTCCCACAATTTTGCTCTTCCCACTTGAAATGTTTATATCGACCACCAGCCTGTGACAGTCGTTCACAAGAACAAGCTTTGAGGATTTGACATTTTTCCGTGTAGTGTTGTAACTCTTAACATACGGGGGGGTTTAGTACTACCTCTGTACTGTACATCACATTAATGGGCCTATACTCAGCACACATCCTGCAGCGCTGTCCTCTGCAGGCTTTACTCAGGTCCTGCATTAGCGATGGGACTCTACCTTGATTGTTGCAATCTGATGCAATCTGTGCTCCACATCCATCTATTTGATAATATTTAGGTTTTGGCACATGAGGTTTAGGGCATCCTGTTTATTTTATTTGTTATTGTTGTGTTACTCAGTGGGAATTTTCCTCATGTGTTTTACATCTTTGTACTTTGGTCATTGGTGCCAGTTTATGGTGGTTTTTGTGAGACCATTCAGGTCTTTCTTACGGGTATAACAAACAGAGCCAGGCTCTCCACAGACTTGGACAAAGAGGACCTTTCCTGCTGCTCCTTTACTCTTCTGTAATCCTACAGAGACTAGCTGTGATGTTCACTGTTGGATGCTTTGGGTAAATTGCTCCAGGACCGGTTAGAGAAGCAGCGCTTGCTTAATCCACTTCCGGCTGGTTAGTTATTTGTGCCTAGTGGATAAAACAAACCAGGGATTAGCAGGAGATGGTAGTCTTAACCCAAGAAGAAACATTTTTTCCATTGCTAGCTTCTAATCCACAAATATTAATTTACATGTTATGTTAATTGGTTATCAGGCACGTTTATCCAACTGAAGCAGTGTGACTGCCAGTTCTCCTGTTTTTGCTGACACAGCTCCTTACTTCTGAGCGTGTGTTAGTGTTGCAGCACCAGTGCGTGCGTGATGTAACGTGCTCTCTGTGGGAAATGCGTGTTAGCCTGACAGGTGTCAGCTGCAGCTGCAACGTGCTGCGCCCGATTCACACCGCAGCTCAGTGTCCGCAGCCTGTCAAGCTCACGTAACACGCCACGAAGGTTCTGCTGTCCTTCATCTCGATTTGAAGTGAGAAGGGGTTGGCAGAAGCTGGCAAAGTCCTTTGAGCCCAAAATGTGAGTGACGGGTGCAGGACATATACAGTGCTGTCCCTGAGCTTTAAAACACCCCAGCTCGGATTGTTGCCTTAGAAATTTCACTCTCACTCCCTCAAACTTCATCTTTTTTATCAACAGCAATAAAATGTGAATGGTTTAATCAGTGCATTTATTTTCTTTGTAAAGCTGAAGAGCAGACAAAGCGGTGCCCTTTTTACTGGCAGAAGTACATCATGTACCTTTAGGAGTGATATGCTGCCAGCTTCAGTACATCATGTACCTTTAGGAGTGATATGCTGCCAGCTTCAGTACATCATGTACCTTTAGGAGTGATATGCTGCCCGCTTCAGTACATCATGTACCTTTAGGAGTGATATGCGGCCAGCTTCAGTACATCATGTACCTTTAGGAAAAATATGTTGCCAGCTTCAGTACATCATGTACCTTTAGGAGTGATATGCGGCCAGCTTCAGTACATCATGTACCTTTAGGAGTGATATGCTGCCATCTTCAGTACATCATGTACCTTTAGGAGTCATATGCTGCCAGCTTCAGTACATCATGTACCTTTAGGAGTCATATGCTGCCAGCTTCA
>JABJVR010003621.1:0-15710 GCA_025773905.1 Chitala chitala
GTGTGTGTGTGTGTGTCTATATATATATATATATATATATATATATATATATATATATAGAGAGAGAGAGAGAGAGAGAGAGAGAGAATGTGATGAGGAGAAAATGCACAATTAATTAGCTGTGTGCAAAGTATGCTACACAACCCAAGTATTTTTGTATTATGTATAGTCATAGAGTATGCTGCCAAAGCAAAATGACCTTTAAATTTCTTGGAGAAAAAGTGTAATTGTAGCATCCTCGGATTCCTAGTTGTAGCTTTCACTTCCCAAAGTCAATAAAAATGCTTAAGGCTACTGGTCTTTTTTAAAGGTACTGAATATACTGTATATAAAATAGAAAACAGCACCTTATGTGTACCATGGGGATTTACTTCTCATCCCCTCGCAAAAATGTGTTTTTCTGTTTTAATTTGCATGCCTGTTCACCACTTACCCATAACTGCATACATCACAATGCATAGATTAAGTCATCCACACAAGTTTGGTGTGAAACCCGTATAAATTAGCAAATATGTTCTTGATAGTTCAGTTGGAGTACATGAAAATACAACAAATAAAAGTGTTAGAGCACTAGACCTGCAAGGTAAAAATATCTGTTGTATGTGTACAAGTAAAGCACAGAGCATGCTGAAAACGACTTCATTAATGGAGACTATTGGAAATAATGTGAAAAAGCACATGAATCAAACCTATGTATTTAAAAATTAAATGAATTGACTGGAGACATGGAAAATATTTGCTTGTAGTTGTTTCTATTTCAAAAATATTTCTGGCTTGTGCCACTAAATTAACACATCTTAGCTGAATTTTTAAATATTTATAAATGTTTTAACCCTCAATAATAGTTGGCAATGACGAAAAAAAAATTATTTTCCCTCTGGACCAAGGCTATGCAGAACAAATTTAGCTTGGTGGGAGTGCTAGCACACTTACTTCTTTCATGCTGGTGCCACAGTTAATGACACTCCGTGGACCTGATATACGGCTGATTGGACGTGCAAGCACTAATTGGGCCAGCTCTGCATTGTTAAGACAGATAGCCTTGGAGGACGTGGACTCGATGGAGAGGGCATTAACAGCTAACCACAAAAACGGGGTCATGTGCTGCTGGTGTTTTTGCCTGTTTATGCCTATTCCCCGTTTCTGTGTTTTTCCATATAAAAGGGTCTTGACCCAGTTTCGTATTCACCCTCACGAGTAAGACTACTGCTGTTTGATCTCTTTGTTTTTTTTTTTTTTGTGGCTACCTTGGCCCTGATCTTCGATTCAAATGAAAATGTAATGAAACAGAACGTAACAACTGCATGAGCACATATAAGTGAACCACATGTTAAAACCAGTGTGTGTGTAAACACATTTTAGCTTGTGTTGGACAAGCAAATGTACAAGGACAAACGCAAAATGGGATTGAACAGTATAGTACAT
Organism: Chitala chitala; assembly: GCA_025773905.1. Taxonomy (NCBI): domain Eukaryota; kingdom Metazoa; phylum Chordata; class Actinopteri; order Osteoglossiformes; family Notopteridae; genus Chitala; species Chitala chitala. The sequence continues at coordinate 1,426 of JABJVR010003621.1, forward strand.
TGAGGCAGGATCAATATAGTGATCGGTAACAAAGGTTTCCTAAACAGTACAATATATGCATATTCATAAATACTGGCATTTATTTACAAAACAAATAGTGAATAGTGTGAGGTAGAATGATGACTTGAATTGATTTATTTTTAAACAATTTAATGATGTAGGCTTTTTATACAAACAGCTTCAGATCAACAGTATGAACAACATGATATAGTAGGGCTCATGCTGATTAATAAACGTGTACCATGCATACATTATGCTGTAATAACATCACTGTACCTGTTGTCTAACCAGCTTGTCTTGGCCTAACATTGTATGAGATGCCACTTGGTGACATGCTGTCATGATATTTTCAATTAAGGACATATTAAGTAATAAACTAATAACATTAATTATTAATGAAGGATTTATAAATTTATTCAAATGAGTAATGTAATCTAAATCAATATCGCCTGCTGTTTCTTGATTTGGGGTATGGAAGTCTGCCGACACTTTCCAAATTAACATTGTGCTTGGTTAGCACTTCCACTGCAGTGCACTAAAAGTTATATCTATACTTTTCATAACCTACGTTCATGAAGCACCCCCAGCGTACAAGCACATGGTGCTCCTGTACTGTACCTCTTTTACCTTTGTTCTCATAGATGCTTTCTTGATGCTGATACATGGCAGTTTATAATAATAACTGTAGGAGGTATTGTCATTTTTATGACATACTTAGATCTCCTACTGTATTTTTAAAAAGTATGTCAAGCAACTGACTGAAGCACTCTGGGTAATACCACCCTGAGAAAAGAAAAAAAGGCCTTTTTAAAATTCTCTTTGCATTATGTGTTCATGTCATGAATCAAGCTGTAAAACATAAAAGAGAAAATTTATTTTCAATAAATAATAATTTAATGTCTCCTTTAAACATGCCAGTACAATGAACGTTTCCATTAAATGATACATGATAGTTAAAATGCAACATCACATCACACTTAAGTACATAAGGACAGCAAAAATACATGGTTTATGTATTATGTAGGCGATTCATGTTACATGTAAACTGCTACAATGTGCACTTTTGAATATAAAAATACATTATTTTTCACTATTTCAGATATTAACAGTTTAACATAGTCAGTAATTAAACTTTAGGCTTTCAGTCTATAGATCTGTAATATGTGCAGATTTACCTGAGCACTTAAGCACTTAATTAAAACATTTCCTTAAGTGAACTCATTTGTAGGCGTCCGTTTGGGTGCTAATGTTGCTTACAAATTAAACGGGACAGAAAAAGCTACACACAAAGCTTAGCTCGTCGGTAATGAGGGTGAACACCTTTGAATTAGACATACTGAAACATGTTTTGTTAGGCACACGTTTTTATTTTACAGGTTTGGGGCCAACAGAGCTGCAGTGCATCAGTACCTGATTCCACAAGTTATAGAAACAGGCGCATTCATTTTCAGTAAATTCTCCCCTCCGATTCCCGTTCTGGCACAGTAGAAGCCTTTCTACTACATCCAGTTTGCATGACTTACATCCATCAAGAACACACTGTAGTGGAAAATATTGCCTCAGCAGAATTTCTTTCCAAACCTCCTGATCTGCAGACTGACACATCCACAACCAACCTACCTAAACTCTTACACACACACACACACAAACAAACAGGAATACCAACTCATTCACTGTGATGATAAATCACTGTATTTTTTTTTATCTTCAGTACGAAAAAAATTGGTCTAAACATTGTACGTGTCAACACGGAGGAATGGGATAAGAGAATGTTGTATTTAATTTAATTTCGGTAGCTGTGTACAGAACTTTCTGTTGTATATCGAGACGCTTTTTCACTGTCCTTTAATTAAAAAACGTTGACACCTCTATCGGTATAAAAACATTTGCTTTTATGTCTTTTTAATTACTAAAGAGTTTTTGAATAAAGCCTAGAGGCAGCAGAGAACAATTTAAATCAAGTGATGCACTTTTATCACAACTGCCAATAATTTTGTTCTGTGAACACAAGATAAATAATTTTTTCAAACAGAACAGAAGGTACAGGATTACCAGTTTCAACATTTATACAAAAGTAGTCTTTGTTCAAGTCTGGGGCCAGTTTCTCTGACTGTGTATTATGTTTTCTGTTATGATTTACGGCTTTTACTTTTAAACTTTTAAAGATATGGTCACCATAAACTCAAAATAAGTGGCGTTGTTCTACGATGGCTGGACAGTAAACAGGGAAGATGTCCAATGTGTCTGGCAGCTGGCTGCTTCAATGTCATGTGACCTCAGCGAAGGCGATGTGATTCTGAGGGACAAAGAACGGAGAATCAGATGACACCTTCAGTTGGCCTCCCCCTCCTCAAAGATTACTCGATACATTATTCAGCTTCACAGCAAAACCTGACACACCAGTCATGCTCATTAATGAAGTGTTATTTATGATAGATTTCTATGACATATGGCTGGAAATAAAAAATGGTCAGCATACGTGCCATCCTCAAGCGGCTGTGTGAAGGGAAGCTACGCTGGTGTGTTGATGTGCTCGTACCACCTCAAACAGCCAGTCCAGCCACTTTAAAGTAATGCTGCAGCCTTGACAGAACTCATCAGAGTGCGAGAAGCAGCCATGCATTGAAGGTAGAAATACTGTGTCTTTGTGCTACCTTGACAATCCTGTTCTACGGCCATATAAGCCCTGTCTGCTCCCCACATCTGCAATCAAACAGGCCCAGGTGACAGTCTGTTGCACAGCGTACCAGAGGGGGACACCGTTAGCTTTCACACAGTATGTTCCACAAGACGCAAAACCTGCCACTACGCAAATAAGCATTTTCTTCTTTGGTCATTATGCCGGCGCTGTATTTTTCAACAAAGATCAATCGTCTGGATTTTAAGCTTCTTTAAATGACCACGTTTAATACCCCTGTAATGTGAAAAAACACAACGACAACGCATTTATAACATTTCCGACATCACGTATCATGTCGTATCACATTGCGTCATGTCATTTGATATCATACCCAGACTGACATAAGACCTTTAACCAATAAGCGCTTAACAACACAAGGTGCACTTCGTCTGCCTTTTTGAATGACAGAATCGTGTTAGGAAGAATGTATCTAGAAAAAGCAGTAAGAAAACAGCAGTATGAGCTATTATAGCAAACCTCTTCAGCTTCAAAGACAGATGCTTTTCGGGCACACTGTCTGGGGAGTTGCTAAAGCACAGCAATATGGTCACAACCATCATAATTCACAATATACCACGAAAAAGCTCCTTCAAAACTATCACTCCTCCTTGTTATCACCAAGCAGATGTGAGACAGCAGACTGGTGAAAACAAAGGAAGACAAGAGACAGGATGAGAGAGGCTAGAAACACAATTCAAACATTTCAACAAATTCATTCAACTGCATGCCATGAAGATGCCCCCCAAAAACAAGGCGCAAAATTACCTTCAAGAACTATAAGTCAATTCAGTTTGATCAAGCAAATCCATACAGAAGTACAAGTTTTAAATATTTGCTTGTTTGAAATGCTGTAAACCAGATTTAAGGAACACACTAAAAATTATTGTTGAATGTAGGATTGAGACTGAGTGAGGTGCATATGGTTTTCAGCATTAGGTTATTTTTATTATATACAACAAATATTTGTAAATAAAGATTTGCCTCTTCATAACACTGATTATGAACATTTAGAAGCATATGCTGTTTAAAGTAAGCAAACAAGCAAGGAGTATAGAAAAACTGAATGCCAAATTTTCTGGATACTGAGGAAAAAAATAAGCCGCATTAAAAAAAAATACCTATTTCAAATCTGCAGTGCACAATGTACTCTAACTTTGGAATTTAGGATTAAATTGGAGTACTCCAAAGATTTGGCATAGGGCACCCATTCACAACGCTGTGCATACGTTTATTGCCTTGTGCGATGCAGGTGCTCGAATCGGTTCATTCCTGTGACCCAGCTAAAGAATCTCATGAGACGTGCTTTGAGCGAGGTAGCTTGGAGTGCCTCTTCCTCCCTAAGTTCTGACACCTGAAGGGCATATCCAGCACACAAGTCCATGACTTCAATGACCACCAACGCTACTGGAATCGGAAACATCCGGTGCACTCCTGGTTCAGAACTGCCGGGCTTGTTATGTGTTACCTGAGAGGCTATGTACTTCTTCAATGGGCTCTCTACTCTGGGCAGGCTGGTCATGTGCGAGCTGGACAGGTTGTCTTCATGCTGGCTCTCGGTCACCAAGAGCTTGCCTTTGAAGCTGTGAAGGACACACACCACCTTTAACAGACAAGAGGGACAAACAGACAGAGTGCTGGTTAGATACGCTACTTCGGCATTTCAGTTGGATGGTCTCGTATACATTGTCCCAGTATGAACACATACAGTAGACTGGCACTGCTTCCCAGAGGTATTTTATATGTCCAAGGTTGGCTGATAAATTAAAGCATATTCATACACTATACAGATATAGATTCCAATATATTTAACCAAAGTTGCCTCAATAGCAGTTATAACTATTTATTAAGTTTTATGAGGTTACACCACCAGAACTCCTTTAAGGATTTAAGGGTAGTCAGTTTCAATTCCATAATACTGTACTATCTTCTACTGATGCTTCTAAACAACAGCTAAGCCAGGACAAGAAAGAGCATCTTGGGAGGCTTCGAATAAGGCAGCAAAGCCACCACAAGACAATGAATTTAAAGACAACGTAATTGTACATGGATGGACTCAAAACCCTTGCTAGCAGCATTGCATGCAGCTTTAAGGCGTGCTTTTCACCGTGAAAAATATGAAACGACACTGATCTAAGGATGTGGGAGGTGACTCTGTTGCTTCTGGGTAAGTTAAGAAGAAAAGAAGCTCATGACAATAAACCTGAAAAGCCGAGAACAGAAACAAAAAAGGGCGAAGAGACAATTTAGAATGATTTTCCCCACAAAGACCTGGAAGGAGCGACTATCATCTCAGACCAGATGCCTAAGCATGAAGTAACCGTTCTTATCATTCTAACATACATTACAAATAACACATTGTCCTGTTCATAATACAACAACACTGTGCTTTAAAATCTGAATGCGCCATTAAAGCACTTGGTATTAAATAAATGACCTGATTTTAAGTAGCACTCATATTACGTATACAAATGCAATTTGTATTTGTTTCTTTAACAAACTAAGAAGACAGCTTCCAATCAAAATGGCTAATTAACTTGTTCAGTGTAGTCAGAACAGAGCTTCTCTTGATGGAGGCGTATGTCATGGTGTGTACCATGAAGATTTGCAAATCTGGTACGTCAGCAGCGGTTGCCACTTTTCCTCTGGTAATTGGACCAAAGCACTCTTTGTTCCAAGCATTTTGAAACTACAAGGTAGTGAAAAACTGAAAAGGATTATGACGAAATACAACAGACACTGGATTTAACAGTTTCCCCCATGAAAATTAGAATGAAACACTTCAAACCTTAGTCTTCACCATGTTTTAAGTTGTGCATGCCGAGCATGGTATGAAGGTTAAATTTTAACAGAATGTAACAAAAAGTTTATTAATAAACCAGAGCTAGGCAGTTCCTTAGTTGGTGAGGCTGAGCTGGGATTTTAATCATTGTAAGGATCAGAGTGAGACTTTGTTGACTGTAAGGCCTACAGTGGAGGCAGTTTCTATGCCGTATCAATATGTCCAAACAAGTGGTGTATATTTAAAATATAGGCCCAAGGGCAAAGGAAAAAGGTGATATGTGATAATACACAAATGCCTACTCAACACCACTCAACACAATAAGATACTGTAACTCTATAGTGTGTTTAACACTTTTCAATCAATAAAACTGAAGTACAATACAAATATGGAGCATAATTGGGTACATAATAAATTAACTGGTATTCATGGGGGGACAATTCCTGTCTGTTCATTCCATATGTTTATGATATGCTGCATGTGCGAAATGTGCTAAAAAAGAATTGCACAAAACAAGATGGCAGGCCTCTTGCCTCTGGCTCAGTGACTGTGAGCATGAGACAGACACTTCACAAAATGAATCACAAACATTCCCCTCCTCTGCTACAGTGGGTCTTGTTTTCTGTTGCAAACGTAAGAAAGAAAAAGCATTTGAGAGAAAAACAGGAATACTACTGTGGGGAGGGCATACAACTTTAAAAGACTGCCTTATCTTTAATATTTAATCTAGCCATCTCAGCGTCAACCTTAAAACAAATAAACATTTATGCCAAAGTAGTAGATCAGTAGGAAATTTATCATTAACATGAATGGTTAAAACTCAAGGTATCCACATTTATAAGTTTGCACATCTAAACAGTCACATGTAGGAACGGCAAATTTCAAAACAATGTGTATGTGACTTTATACAAACCTATATGTTTGCATGACTGATCATAACTTGTCATAGGCTAGCAGGTGTGCCTGAGTGGAGATATGGAACAATACAGTACAGTAGAAGCGGTTGAGAAAATATACCTCCTGCAATGCTGTAATGTTAATGAGAGGCAGTGACTGAGCCCAGTGTTCAGAAAAACTGCCTCCCTTGAATACTGCCAGATCTCCTGCTGTCTGTTTAATCCCCAATTCCCCTCAAGTGACGTAAGAGCCCACTGGGTTTTGATCTTATCTGACTTTTCTTCTTGAAGGTTGTTCTTTCTCCGAGTGGGCTATGAATACAGCGGAGACTGCTGCTTTATGAATGAAGGTGTGAGTGGTGGTGTCAGAAGGTGAACAGGCAGGAACCCACGCATGAAAGGTGCACACAAAAGTGTGTGGTACCGGTACACAAACACAATGTTTCCATCTGGCAAACTCTAAATTTAAGACCACTCCTCTGCACAAAACAGAAGGCAATAAATTAGACTTAAACAATGGTTTACAAAACACATTTATGTAATAAACTTCACCAGCAAGAAAAGTTCTTGTGCTCTTCTGGCTCATGTGTCTTTCTGCTCTAATACATCTTTTCCTAATCCTTAACCTTGTTTTTGTGTGGGACACACAGGCCAGGTTGTACTGTAATAACACAGTTCCCACTTCACCTGAGCACATGCAATGTCTGCACATACATGTGTTAACACTGTGTTCTGGCCACACTTCCTGCCAACCCTCTGCAGCCTGAACCATGGCTCCATCCAAACTGGACAGGATAGAGGGGGGAACACAAATCTCTACACAGCTGTATAGCAGGTACACAACTATACAGCAGGCCCTGGATCCTACACCCATGGTTCTGTCCTATGTCCCATGAGAGATGCACTCAGATGGCTAGTCCTAGTCATGACATTCAGGCTTTAAGCACTAAGCAAATGCGTAGTGTCTTCAGTGCCACCTATGCAATCACCTTCTCATGAAGCAGCATGTGTTATCTGTGCAATGACAAAGCCATTTCTTTTACAACAGACCTCACTGCAAACATCTGATGCCTAATCATGATGCAGCATGCCAGGCTCTTATCAGCCTTTTAGCGGCTGTGGAGTTGCTAATGGAAATCCATCTTCTGGCTGTGTCTTTGGAACTGACTCACAATGGGCCAGTTCACCACTCAGGGCCACAGAAGCTCTATTAAACGCTTGTGGGGAAAAAGAGTCAAAGCTGATTGAAGGAGCATTCATGTCAGCGCTCTGGGGCATTATTTCAAATGAGTTCAAAGTCTGCAAAATAACCTAGATATCCTTTTATATCCTGGAAATGTATTTGTGCATGTATGATGTATTGCAGGTAGGAACATTTTAAACTTGTGCTGTAATAACTGGAAAACAAACTTCCTCTGGATGCAATATTTTCCTCTGGATGCCTCTTTTCCTAACCCGCACAGACAGCGCACATTTTATCTCAGTCATGCGTTTGTGCCTAATAAACTTCAATTGACAAGAACCCCATATTAATCATCTACAAAACCGTAGTACTTCCCAAGGCCCATGCTATGCAATACACACCAAAGCATACACTAAAAGCTTTATATTAATGGCTGTTAAATTATTAACCGCCTAAGTATTTTAGGGAGGTAGACTTTCTTTTAGAGATTCACTGACACATAAACTGTACTGTTGCATTTACCTGCTGCTAATGTAACAGGAGCCCTTATACACAGCGTATGCCTTTCTGTGGATCTGAGGAGCGCTCATAGAAAGAGGTGTACTTGTGGGCACTTGTGCTTACCAGAAAGATGGCGATTGACACCCCGACAATGAAGCCAGCGATGACGTCGGACCAGTGGTTGCGGTACTCGGCCACGCGGTTCAGGCCCGTGAGAAAGGCGAGACACATGAGGCTGAGGGACAGGACCGGCTTGGCGAGTCTCGTGCCTTTCGCTTTCACTGTACAGCTGATGTACATCTACAGGCAGGGAGACACCACAGCTCACTTCTGTCATCTTACCACACTTTCTGGGCATCATTAACCCTGTGTAAAGGCGCCATGCACAATAATGTTGAAGAAGAAAGAAGAGAAATGCTAGTTGTGAAGGAAACTAAATATCTTTTTAAGAAATGCAAATGAATGTCTCTTAAGTATTAATCGTGTTAATTGTGCATGAATGTCCAGTGAATCAGCTAGTTTGTGTGACTGAGAGCAGAAAGGCGGGAAAAAGAAGAACGATCAGGCCTTGTGCCGCCCTGCCTGCCACCCCCACTCTCTGTGCTAGGCCAGAGGGAGTGGGGGGGTGTTAAATGGAGAGAGAAGGCAAAATAAGAAAGGCAAAAGACCTCTAGGTGTGTGGTGTAGTGCTGAGAGGGACAAGGCGCACTGGACAGACAGACCCTCAAGTGCCTCAACACGCTTTAAACGCCCACCTTTCATTTAGCTTTTCATCAAGACAAACTGCTTTTTCTCTAGCAGTTTGATATGAGCAATGACAGCACGACTCTGCTTCAAAGTCCTTTGCGTGCTGGGAATTCAGCAGCAAAGCTCTGCCTAAAAGTTTCATTAACATCTGAGAAGCAAAAACGAAGACAGCGTCATTTAACATCTCTTTACAGAAGCAACGCTGTTAGTGTTAATATTGACGAAATTACAACAGCATGAGAAAGCTCCTTAGAACTCAAATTATAACCTTGTTTGAAAGAACAAATGCTATTTATAAACTTCATTATCTCCTTGTTACACGAACATTTTTATAATATGGAGTATAACCTCAACATTAATAGCTTTGACATTTGCATTTTCTGCTTGTTCGTTGGTGCCCTGAGGTTTTTTGGAAAGAGTCTGAATTAGAATTCTGCATGCCAGGTGTGAACAAGATACAGTTTCCGAGCAACTGCATCAACAGTCACTACTATTGGCTTTTTTGACCTTCAGCTCATTACAGAACTTCGCATAATTTAAACTGATAAACAATCTGTGCTTCTTTAAGAAAAACAGCTCAAAGAGGGAACAATACACATTTAAGCCTTCCTGAAGCTCATAATAGAGAATGCCAAACGGTTCTGTAGATGTTTCGTAAACAAATTCTCTACATTTGAATATGTATTTTAAAAACAACTACACAACCTTCTGCAGATTCAGAATTGCGACTCTGGTTATTTCCTATTTCACTGATTTAATTAATAGTCACTGAGTCAATTAAATTTTTGGGAAATGTTCTTTACACGTGTTCTTTGTTTTGAACCATTGATGATCTTAGCAGCAGAGCCAATCAGACCTTGTTAACAGTCATCTTTTCAATGTGCTGCTGTGATTCTAGCCATCTGTAAATTCTTTGGCTACAGATCATGACATCACCAATCACCTGCAAGTGCTACCTCTGATGCTGTTAAAAAGAAATTTGCTACTCACTGTCTGTGAGGCTACAGTATTCTATTTCAGTAAACATGCAACATCTACAGTAGTTAAATTGCAATCTGTTTCGTTACATTTCCAGTCATTAAGCCATTCCAAGATTTAGCAGCTCTCTGACAACAAATTTAGAATCATTTGTCTGTTCAACGTTATCATCATCCAAAATTATGTTGCCACTAAAGCCACAAAATCCAGCATTGATTAGTTAATGTCAGATTACTGAAACCATGATGTGGTACAGGACATCAGCCAAGAAGATTTTCAACATGAATAATAATTTACACAGATTTATTAGAAAGATATCTTGATTGTAATACCTCTAACTGTCTAAACTGTTCAAACTCTTTGTATAGTGAAAATAAAGGACAGTTTTCCAGCACTATTGTTTAAAAATGAAATAATGAATTAAATTTTGAAAGTGATAAACAGCAAAACTGCTTGGTAAAAAGCCAACTAAAAACAACTCATGCATCTCCTGACCTCCATGAAAACCAACCTATACAGCTGATTTGAGCTAAACAGTGCATGTAAATATTTCTTGCTGGTTAAGGAGGCCACAAGGCTTGGTGCCTTAAGAGGCTCTGATGCACCATGCTGTGGGAGCATCATTACTCTTCCAGAAACTGTGCTGTCAATCTCCATCCTCCAGCCTGCTGGACAAATATATTAAGTCTGCTTTTTCTGAACGCTGCCACATTTTCACTATGCTGAGAATTTAATATGAAAAATGTGTAATGAACATCGGAGCACTACCGGTTTTGGAGTACTAATTCACATTGTTTGTAGTCAGTATCATATTCTTAACGCAAGCAAATATACCAAGCACAATTTCTCATGGTATAAGATATGAAACAGACACAAGATTCCAATGTACACATAGGAATTCCTTCATAGAAAGTCTTCTCTGTACGCAGTGATTCATCCGGATAAATTTAAAATTGTGAAGGAATCAAAAACATAAAATTTAAATTAAGTATGAAATGCTTTGTTTGTACAGCTCTCCTGTGAATATTTTCAACTGTCAATCTATCTGATTTCAAAAATAGCTTGTGTCTTCACAATAGCAATCCGCTACAGGCTCCAGAGACTTGCCTACATTGTCTGCTAACTGTGAAGTCCCAGCCTGGTTTTTTTTTCAATACTTGAAGTTGACTTATAAAATGACAAACATCCTGCAGAAACACGTGCAACTGCTTTTCAAAAGCAGCTGTGGATGTTGTTAATTTCACAAAGCTCCGCAGAACAGAAACAGCCAGTCAAAATCAATGTAAGATGATTTAGGTTGCTATTAAAATCTGACAGAATAATTGACTGGATTTCTTGAGAATAATAACAGAAAACAATCCATGTTTCTTCACATTTATATAATAATGCGAGAAATTAGTTATAACAAAAAAGTAACAGCTTTGTGGGGTTACCGGAAAAACCATTGAGCACACAAAATGATAGACAGAAAGTGTCTAAGTGCTTACTATACTGACACATGGGCTCGATACTTGTGGAGAACCATGGAGGATAAGGATAAAGAGTACTGAATCAACTATGGAAGACCAGCACATACTCACTGCAAGGTAAAGGGCAGCATAGATACTAAGGGCGGCCTCCTTAGATGGGAAAGTCTTCCGTGCACGGAGAATGTCTTCCTCATTGCCTGTGCATGCCTCCTGGTGGCTGATATAGCGCAGTGCGTGCTGGCACCCCAGTGCTGTGTAGTTGGGCTTGCACACGGTGAGAAAGTGGGGCGCCAGGTTCCCCGTCACCACCTGGCCCGCATTCACAAAGATGTCTGTTGTGAACAGGCCGAAGGCGTAAACACCTGCGGCAAAATGTGACACGGGTTACAGGAAAAGAGTTCAGTCTCACGAATGTGCGTTTTCCTCGCGGCATAGCAGATTTGGAGCATGGCTCAGCTTGCGGAATGAACTGCAATGAAAATGTAGCACCGCTGTATCATTATTCTGGTACTCAGACCTTTCTTGTGCATCAGTGTGCCATCCATCCATCTATCCATGTGCTTTACTGCCTTATCCAATGCAGGGTCACAGGAAGCCCGGAGCCCATCCCAGGAAGCACAGGGCACAGGGTAGGGAACACCCTGGGCAGGGCGCCCACCCACCACAGGGCATACAGTGTGCCAATTTGTGAAATTATAGAATGATACAGTTTTAAAACTTTAAACACTTCAGTCTGGTTGCCACTCTAAACAAAGACTTCTACCCAGTCACTGACAGAATGTCAGCAAACAGAAATGTAAAGTTGGTTAAAATGTGAGAATATGGTTAGGACAGATTGTGGAGGGATCTAGAAACTATAAGGATGCAGCAATGTCAGTTCTGTGTGCCTGGAACAGTTTGCCATTTTCAGCAACAAATGTCCTCAGTGAAGAAAAACTGTCTTTCCGTGTGGCAGCAAGGCAGCAGTGACAGAAAACCTGTCACTTTTACACTGTCTCTAACTGCTTTCATAGATCCTCTGTTCGCACTTCCATTTCTTGACAATCATTAACTTCATGTGTCATGTGTCTAACATAAAAAAATGAGTTTTTATTATGAAATGGATATAGTACACACACATCAGTGCTGTTATTTGTCTGATATGCTTCGTGTGATTTGGCTGCAACTAGATGCATTTCAATCATTCTACTCACAACAGTAAAAACACATTTGGTAGCTAAAAGCGATTCACTTACGATACTCCATACTGTGATGTCACAATATAATCACTTGGAGAACTGTACTGAAGTTCTCTTACTAGTGATATCCAGCTGTCTCTAGTTACACAGATTACCTGGTATTGTTATAAATGCATAGATAAAAACTTTCTTAGGGAAAAAATAATGTGAAAATACATTCAGCCAAAAGACCTACAAAAGGTACTTCAAATATATTGCTGGATAGTTTAACATTCGTATTTATATTTGCCTTGCAGAGCCTTGCTGTTGCTTATGTTTAATGCAGTTGAATTGTAAAACCATGTTTGAGCTTCTGTAGGAATGGTACAGTTCCTATGTGATGACCACATCTCATTACAATCAGCAGAACATTACACTGAAATGAACACAAAAAGATCTGATGAGGCATTATAATGGAGAAAGAGAGACACCGACATCATTAACAGGGACTACAATCATAACACCAAGGTGTTTGTTAAAGTTATAGAACAAATGACTTTGGGACATGAATAAAGGTACGTCATGTATCACAAAATGCGTGATAAGGCAATATTAAAACAAAACACGTTTTTCCTGAGGATTAAATGAACAGTTCTCTGTTCTTGTAACTGACAGAAGTGCTTCACTGAGACAGCATTTTGTACATATTCTCACTTTCTTTGCAAGGTCAGGTCATTTTATTTATCATGCTAATGTAAGAGAAGGAAGAAAAGTGAATATGTACAAGACTAATGACCCCACATGTTAAAAACTAATATCACACAGAGCTGCAGAACAAAGGCATATACTGTCAGTGAGATAGAACAAGCATAAAATAACTTACCCAGAAATCGGAAAATCCTGCGTACAAGAGGATTAAGGTAACAACAATCTCCCGTTGCAATGGTTTTCTCCCTGTTGTCTAACTCTTTTGATGTGTATTGAAGCAGGAATTGGACAGACTCTGTTACAATTATCTACAAAACAAAAATAAGTTATTATAACTTATTAACACATACACAAAACACTGCCAAATCATTCACATTTGTTTTTGCTATTAAGTGTACAGTGTACTGAAAAGTACATCCCTAAAGCACTTTTAGAAAAAATTAAGAAAAGTATCAATGCCAACAATAATAAAAACCTCATCTACGTGACTACGTGGAAACACACACACACACACACACACACATGCACACATGGACAGATGCGTGAACACACACACACACCTATGTGCACATGTGCACACAAACACACGTTTGCGCACACACATACGCACACGTGCACACATAAAAAGCACGCACACACACACACACACACACACAATGTTTAGCAAGATTTTTAAAAGACTATCTTTCAGTTAACTGCTTATAAGATGACATTCACTGAAAAAGTAGGAATGAGTTGTTAGAGAAAGTTCGTATGCATGGATCATATCAAAACACGCTGTCTACTTTATACGACCTTTTTCTCCAGAATATTTTAACTTCATACACTTTCAGTTTTCACAGCACTACAAAAAAATTGTGCATTTGTCTAATGGAAACAATACAGCATAAGTACAGGGACTGACAGTCTAAATATAATCAAGATGTGAGACACAAGAACTGTTAGTACATACTCTCATCCTCTTTGTGTGGATGTGACTCTACACTGTAAGCTATAATTGGCTCTGCATCAGCATGCAATGCTGGCAGTATAATCTTTTTGTTAAAGTTGTCTAATTTATGTCAACAGTGCAAGTGAAGATAAAAAAAAAATTCACGAACTTTAAATATGCTAAGACTGGGTCTACCATCAGGGTGAGGTGGATATGCACCCAGGTGCCCTGAATGGTATGAGACCCATGTGCAAAT
>JABJVR010003622.1:0-15708 GCA_025773905.1 Chitala chitala
CGCATCATGGATGTGCAGCCGACAAATCTGCAGCAACTGCATGATGCTATCATGTCAATATGGACCAAAATCTCTGATGAATGTTTCCAACACCTTGTTGAATCTATGCCACGAAGAATTAAGGCAGTTCTGAAGGTAAAAGGGGGTCCATCCTGGTATTAGCAAGGTGTACCTAATAAAGTAGCCAGTGAGTGTATTGGACAATTAAAAATCAATTAACTCCAACACTTAACACTTAATACTTTTTAAAGCCATATGTCATGCCATTGCCTGTCATACTCTTCTGTGTCCTCTAGGTGTCATTCTTCCCTGTGTCGCGGTTTCTATACTGAGTCATTGTAGTAATGTCATTAGTGGTTTCCACCTGTGTTATATTTCCTTTTTGTTCCTATATAGCTTGTTTCCTTTATTTTAGTGTGTGGACTGTAGTGTAGTGAGTAGCTTTATGGAGTGTAGATGTGCATTGTGTTTGGTTCCACTGCCTGTATTTTTGCCATGTACTCCATTGTAACCTTGCTTGTACCTGTGTTTAGACTTGTAATAAACCCTCCTTTACTGCATTTAGACATCGCCTCTTTCCCAAATCATGACACCACAAATAAACAAACAAGCTTGAAATAAGAATATTACAATGCAAATCCAACTGATGGTACCTCAGCATGCCACTGATAGCACTCTCTTAAACTCTTGTGTTTTCCCTCATAGCATAGTTAAATTACGAATGACCAGAAGGGTACAAAAAAATAAAAAATAAAAAAAAAAACACATAAAGACATTACATTTCAACATGATGGTGAAAAAACTTTACACAATATCCTGTCAAATGACAAAAAGAAAAGACCTTGTAGTTTCCATTGACAAAGGATTACCTGGATCCTCTATACATGTACATCTATTCTACCATTACGCATTTTGAGGAGTTTTATTCTATCAATTTCACCTTTGACCTTTTAATTTATTAATAAAAAGGACCACTGAACAACAAGCCAGCAAAACTATATAGTCCCTTTCCTTTCTGAAAGGAAATGTCACACATTAAATGGAAATAAATCCTTCAAAAAGTCAGTTAAGAAAATTGGTTTTTTTGTAAGCAACATCATGAGACACTCTCAGAAGATTGTCATACCTGGTGTTTCTTTGGTAATATTCCATTTTTATTGGTAAACTAAAAACCTTGCGTTGAGTTATCTCACTTCAGACACCCTCCCAACCTTTTTGAATATGTTCACTGGAGTGTATAACTAAGGACAAATGTCACCTATGTCCAAAGAGGAAAAAAAACATGAAAAGGTGTAGCACCATTTCCTACATTGAACACAATCCCTGATACATGGTCAGTTTTGTCCAGATAATTCCACATCCTGTTTCCTTTGAATGGAATGAAGTCATTAAATGGCAGTTGTCATATGCAATTAAATTATCTTGGATTAGTGTGTTTAATTCAGTGGCATGGCAATTATTCCTTGGGTGTGCCAAGAGCTACTTCAGTCTGCTGCTGGCACACCCAGTTACTATAATAAAAAACAGAATAAAAAATTAATTCATTTACATTAGTTAATTGAGTTCATGTTCTTTTTTTCCTCTTTCATTGTGGTGTATTTCTCCAGAGGACCCATCTAAATATACACTTCCTGCTATGCTAATGATGTATTTAACACCAGCAGAAGTCCATTCTTTCACTAATTGAGCTGCTTACACAAAGTTGACTTAATGTATTTAACTAAACCATATTAAAACCTGTAGTTATCAATGTTAGTTCACATTGTCTAAGTTTAATGATGATTGAGTTTTACTGTAAAGAATAATTATATTTATTTCTTTGTTTCGGTTTTTATATTTTATAGCATTGTTTTGGGTGTGTTCTGTACCAGATGGACACAACATGCTTTAAAATCAGCAGTGTTTCTCTGTCCTAGCTGAGTGTAGTCAGTTATAGGTGAGTTACAGGTCAACAAGAAAATGCTGAGTAATTATGATTATTCTCTTGCCTCTTTTGTCACTCAGTTGCAAGATACATTTTATTTTTTGGTAGCCAGCAGGCATGTTTGTACTTTCAAACCCTGGCTCTAAAACAGCAAATTATAATTTTTGACACAGAAAATCAGTTTTATGTCAACTAGATATAAAAGGGGATACCAAAGCAATTTTTTTAACCAACACTTACAAGACAGAGTTTTCTTCTATTGTGCATTCCTCTATTTGTGAATAATCTGCCTCAAAAATAAATTTTATACTTGTCCTTCAAGTTATACTAGATCACAACAACACAAAGGCAAAAACTATCCAAGTTTCAAACATTTGTTGATAACAGTACGGACTCCCTGAAAACTATAACATACAGTACATATTGTCATTGAGTACATATACATGTTACAACAAAATTTGTTCTCTGTATTTAACCTATCCCCCTGGGGGAGCAGTGGACAGCCAGCATTTGAGTGTTTTGCTCAAGGATGCAGCTGGCAGCTGGGCTGGGATTCAAACCAGGAGACTTGCCAACCTGATGTGTTCTACCCATTGAGCCACGAAATATAATTTTTATTTCTACTGTCTTTTCTGCTACCTTTTTAGCAACAGAAGAAAAAAAAAATCCCATAAAAAACTAGAAAAGTGTGTCCTAATAATATTGCCAGTTTCAATGCTAATTATTCTTGTTGAGTGGCAAGCCAGGCTGCCGATATGCCATTGTGGGAAAGCATTTTTTGTGTGTGTGTGTGTGTGTGTGTGTGTGTGTGTGCGTGTGTGTGTGAATTCTGCAATTGTTATGACAACTCATTATTAATTGTATTTATATGAGACCTTTGTTCACGTTGTTTTATGTTCCATCCTGTCCCAGCTACGTGGCAACCACAATAGTAACGTGATTATATTTTCCATCATCACATAAACCAATTGCAGTTCAAAAGCTGATGATTAAATTTCAGACATCTATTGGTAATTTTAAACCCGAATGGCATGCTGTGTTGTTCAAATATTGTACATTAAATAAAGTTTACTAAAAAAATCACTATATAAAATTTCAGATAATTTATGTATATAAACTTAATAAACAGTGACATATTGTTTTCATTATTACCTAAGATTTCACATTTGCTAATTATTAATTCCTTCTTGTAGGCCCACCACCCGCAGGAAGGAGCATAAGGGGCCAGTGCATTGTGGATTGGGTGGCGGTCCTGGGGGAAGGCCTCAACGACCCAATCCCTGGACAAAGAATTTGGCTATCGGGACATGGAATATCTCTTCGCTGGGGGGAAGGAGCCAGAGATTGTGCAGGAGGTTGAGCGGTACCGGCTAGAGATAGTCAGGCTGGCGTCTACGCACTGCTTGGGCTCTGGAATCCAACTCCTTGAGAGGAAAGTGGTGTTTCGATATTGGACTTCTGTGCTGGTCACTGTTTGTCCATAATGAACACTATGTTCAAGCATAAGGGTGTCCATCAGTGCATGTGGCACCGGGACACCCTAGACCGGAGGTCAATGATTGACTTCGTGGTCCTGTCATCCGACCTCCGACCATATGTCTTGGACACTTGGGTGAAGAGAGGGGCTGAGCTGTCAACTGATCACCACCTGGTGGTGAGCTGGATCCGATGGCGGAGGAGGAAGGACAGACATAGCAGACCCAAACGTATTGTTAGGGTTTGTTGGGAACGCCTGGCTGAACCCTCTGTCAGAGGGGTCTTCAACTCCAAAGTCAAAGTGGTTTTTATTGTCATTTCAGCCATATACAGTGAATACAGTACACAGTGAAACAAAATAACGTTCCTCTAGGACCATGGTGCTACATATAACAACATATATCTGGCAGCCCCAGAACCCGGTGGTGGACACCGGAAGTAAGGGATGCAGTCAAGCTGAAGAAGCAGTCCAATTGAGTATGGTTGGCTTGTGGGACTCCTGAAGCAGCCGACGGGTACTGGCAGGCCAAGCGAGCTGCAGCCCGGGCAATTACAGAGGCTGTGTGTGTAGTTTTGAAGGTGTGTATGGAATGTGTGTTTAAAATTTTTTCTTACCTTCTCCTTTCCTGTAAGGATGAATCGTCTGTGTTTGTATGTTTGTTTGTGTGTGTCTGTGTGTGTGTGTGTTTGTCTGTCTGTCTGTCAGTCCATCTCACTTCATTTCCTGTGCTTGGTTCAGTTGTAGCAATTGGTCAGTGTAAGACACCCCCATTCTGTGAATAGAGTGCAGTCTGTTTTTTTACCTCCAAGCACGGTTCTTAGCTGTTTATTTCTGTGAAACTGAGAAGGACCAAACAAGCACCTCTTGACTCAGTTGGGTTCCTGAATAGGGTTACAGTCTATTGGGCTGTTGCTGCAATCACTTGCACCTTATGCTCCAGCACAGCTGCTGATCCTCCAAGCTAAGGGACATATCTGTTGGTGGCACTGAAGTGGCCCCAAAGCCCTCTGTGGTACCCAGTCTGCTGTCTGAGACAAAACTGCAGCTCCTGATGGTAATGGAAGAAAAATTTGAAATTTGTGATGAGGTTATCATGCAAGTCAGATGATATTTCTAACCAAAGGAAGGGCGGGCAGGTGATTTTACAGGGCTTGACCTGCATGACTTTCCACAAAATGTTGTATTTTTCCAAAACTCTCCATTAGCATATTAGCACACACATAAATACAAACTCATTGGAAAAGGGTACAGGAGTAAAATGCTGAACAGTAAATAACATTTAAGAGAAAATATCTGAGAATGGTAGGTGTGGAAATCATGTTATTTTTTAAAGTTACATAATATATGTTTTCTGAACTGTACTGTGATACGTGCAGCACTGTTTTGAAATGACTATGGTGGGTTGGCGCCCCACCCTGGGTGTCCCCTGCCCTGCGCCCTATGTGCTCTGGGATGGGCTCCAGGCTTCCCCACGACCCTCACCAGGACTTAGTGATTACGACAATGACTGACTGACTGACTGTTTTGAAATGATTTGTCAAGGGTGGCATATTCCTAACAGCAGATAATTGCCTACCGTTCAAGACCAATACCTCAAAATACAGCAGTTGGTCACGTTAACACGTATGTTTCAAGAAGTGTTCCTTTACAGTAACTTAACACGCGCGTATATGTTGGTAATTCAGGTATCTTAGGTGCTCCACAATGGAAACAACATATTTGTAACTCTGTTAACTCTAAACCCATTGTGTTTTATCATAACAGCCATTTGCTGATGCCTTGTAAATGAAGTGCTGTTAATTTTTAAGCAGACTATCAAATCAGTACTGCCAGCTCATGGAGTCTACATGTGAAGGGCCTCTGTTTGTGACCCAGCAGAATGACTACCTGGACAACTGCCTGTGGAGACCTTCCACAACATGTCCACATTCATGGGCTGAAAGCCATAGCACAAGGCTGGGCATTTCAACTCACTGCATAGTGACCTTTATGACACCGTGTTGGTTTTTTAGCATTTTGTATATCTCCACTTTTTAGTGTGAAGGTCACCATGGTGTGCAGTTGTTTATGATGCCAGATTGAAAGTTTCAAATGTTCTAGGCTTGGCTACAGCTAGATTTCACTAAACTGAAAAAACATTCATAATTTAAGCTTCTGGCTGCGAGTCGAACTGGAATGTTTTATTATTGATTACGTATGTGAATCTTATTATCAAAGGAAAGCAAACCAATGAACAGCTTGGATTTCTTCATGTTTCCTTCTCTAAAATGCAGGCATGCTTGGCCTGATGTGACTCTTCTTTTATACTTTTATACATGCAGTGTATGTAAACACTTAGACAGCCACTGCTGTTGCATCCTATAACAAGAGGCTTAATTTTCACCTTAAAAAATATCTTATAAACAAGGTATTTTCAATACACGCACTAGATAATTTGTTCAAATAAAGGAAAAAAATTAAAATGATATACTGAACATATTGTGTGTTTGATCAACTGTACTGTTGATTAAAACTGATTCCAACTGTCTGTTGCAGTTTGCACTGTGTTCCTACAAAATCAAAAATTAAAACATATTAGCGTAGTGGTGAGACTGCTGCCCTTGACCCAGGAGACCAGGATTTTAATCCAACCTATGGCCTGCCTTTAGTAGGAGGTCCTTAGGCAAGACCCCCTCATGCTTGACCCTGCCCACCTCTGATATGAGAGAGATAAGAAGTAAGAGTCATGCCGGCTCAGACGTCATCCGGATGAAGAAGGTCTGTGTAACGTTTGTGCCAGGAAGGCAAGAGGGGTGAGGCCAAATGTGCAAAAAGGGAGGCTTTAATACAGGATAAAACAGTGTAGAAACGAAGGGCTAAACAGGTCACAAAGGTTTGACTACAGGGAACACAAAGAACTAAATCCAAACTATAAAGAACAGGGGAACAACACTAGGCTCTTACAATGAGAACACAACAACTAGTTTCCAATAGCACAACTACTTTACACAATCACACCTACAACAACCAGCAAAGGACTAACAAAAGCAGGGAGGTAAATAAAGGCACACTAACAGGTTGAATGACACAAGGCTGGCAACTGATAACGAAGGAACAGGTAGAAAATGACAGGAGGAAGGGCGACATTTAGGGGACAGAGGAAACATGACAGGCAGGGATGTGACACTGTGTAAAATGTTGGGGTACCAGGACAATGTGGTGACAAGTGGGCTACTGAAACAAGACCAAGACATTCCTGGACAAGAGCTGAGAATAAGGATCTGTTGTACAGCTACTACACAAGTAACCCCAGCTACTTGGAGAGGATATAGGGACAATTGGTAACCCCACATCTACATTAACAGCAAAACAACTAGTAACTCAGCACTCCAACATCCGCAAGAAGCACCTGCTATCACAACTAGAGATTGATGAGGTACAACACATATGCTACAGCAAGGGGGAGCCAGGACAACAGGTCAGAGAAGGGTTATTATCATCATCATCATCATCATCAACACCCTCATACTCCAATAGTGGGTACCAAGCCCCAGTAATAACAACCTGCAAACTCAATACAAGAGCCACTGACCTGAGACTGAAGATCATGGGGAGGATGGATATCTGGAACCTCTGATGCCGATTACCAAGACCAAGTGAAGTACCTACCGAAAGTCTGATGAAGATGTGGTTGCAGCACTACAAACAAAGATCAAGGCAGCATGGAGAAAAGTTAGCCAGCTATCAATAATGCATAAAGGTGGGATAAAGAAAGAAGTACAAGACATTGTCAATACCTGAGGCCTTGGAAACAAAGACTCACAACCCTGGCCACCCGCCTCAAGAGGTACACCACAGAAATATAAGCTAGGAGAATAAACTCTACTTTGACCATGTTTGGCAAGTCCTGATCACTGCAGACCACAAACATCCCACAAGAGCTGCAGTTTTGGAATTGGTCTGACCCAGTTCCTTGTCAAAATCACTTAAATCCTTATGGTTGCCCTTTTTCCTGCTTCCAACACATCAACATTAGAGACAAAATGTTCACTTGCTGCCTAATATATCCCACCCACTTCCAGATGCCATTATAACGAGATAGCCTTTTACCTGGTCATAATGTTATGGGTGATCCCTATGTGTGTGTGTGTGTGTGTGTGTGTGTGTGTGTGTGTGTGTGTGTGTGTTCTTCCATGTGATTTTCTTGGGGGGTTTGTGTGGTGTAATAAATAATTACAATCATGCGCTACATACACAGATCATAACAGCCAGAAGATAAAGCCAGAAGACAAGACTGCAAGCGTAAAATATAAACGTGACAACAACTTTTATTCAGTATGTTTCCTCACATGGAGAAATAGCTGACACAGGTGTCAAAGTCACTATTATAAAGGCATATGGCATTTTATTTTGTGCTGTGTACCCCTTGGGTGAACAGCTGCAGAACTGCATTCTTCCTTTGTCAGCAGAAGTATGAATATTTTATCTAACCTCCAGCATGAGAGTCATTACATAAATGCCATTCTGCCAGCCTGTGTGGGCCAAGTAGACTTATGCTTTGAAGCAATCCAGAGGAGTTGGAAAGGATCAATTAGGCAATACTCTTGTGTTTATAATGAAATTAAGTCTGAGCTTTCCACTGGCGGAAATAACCACATATTGACCTTTCCTTGTAGTCTGTCTGATGGAATCATGTCTGTTTGTAATCTCTTCAGATTAACACTGCAAACAAGCGGCCTTGTAGTACCCACCATTTGGCTGTGTGTCCTCTGACCTCACTGACCCCTGAGTCAGTGACTTATTAAGCCATTATCTACCTCTACTGGGGTCAATGCTAACTGGATTGAGGGAAGGGCATTAATTGAAGTTGTGACTGTTTATTACTAAAAGTATTATAATGCTGGATAGAAATAAATATGTTATACATAATATGATAATTAATTTATCATTATAAATTATTAAATAATTATCCTTAATATTGTTCCCAATACTTGAAATTTAACTATACTTGAAACTATAACATATAGGGTCTGAATAGTGCTCTGGTGCTGTATGATGCCACATATAGACAGTCAATTGATCTGACAACAGTTTAAGTGTACAGTTACATTTCTGCATCCGCTAAATCAACAGTAGCAAAGTACATGAAATATTTGTAGGTCCTCACATTAATGAAATGTTCTAAAAAGCTGTATTTTGCTTGTATCAAAATGGAATGCAGAAGGCATACTGTAAATATGGTGCTTGGAAAAGGAAAGCCTTTCTGCATATTACAAATCAGTCAACATAATGGCATGATGCTTTCCAACTGCGCTATGTAGCATCTGTTTTTGGAAAGAGCATTACATATCATGTACATGATACAGTATGTATTTTATATGGCATGCATATGCAGTTACTGAGTTTTTTTTTTGTTATGGAAGTTTGACTAAATTAATATAAAAATGTGGTCTATGATGGCACTGTCTTAAATTTTTTTTTTTTTGATAAATGGAATTAATTCACTGCAATAATGTAAATGAAAGAGTCTGTGACTGTGCATAGCTGTCACTCAGATAGCAGTGATGGACACCTCCAGAGAGGCCCTGAGTGTTTTTAGCAAAATCAAGTTGTCCCTCCACAGTCATAAGCAGCTTGAACAGCAATTTTATCTAGTTTAAAACTGGAGTAATGAGAAACCATAACACTCTCCCCAGTCAATTATAGCATTTCACATAATTTTTAAAAGAGTACAAATTGAGAATTTATCACTTTTTAAAAGATTTTCATTGGTATTTCTGGCAAAGCTCCAGTTTGTTTTTCCCCATCTTGCAGCTTTGCAATATCAAGCTTTAAATTAAATTAAACAGGATGGTGTTCTTGCAGTCTCAGACAGTACTTAGAAGTCCACAAAGTGTCGGGAAATGAAATATCACGCAGTGATCTGAGGACCAGTCATGTGCAGGCAGCAGTGGGAGAAAAGTAACTTAGCTAATGATCTCCTAAATCTACAACTTCAAATTAACAAAAGTTCAGTTACTGCAATAGTCAAACTATAACACAGATAGAAAAAAGTTGAGTGTCCTATCCAGATATCTGATCATATATTTCTTATTTTTAGATACTTTGGTACTAAAGGTAATATTTAAAGCATATATAAAATGTTATAACCAAACTGGATTGTCTCTGAAGCGTGCTCACCTCACTGACTGTAGGACGTAAGAGGTACTGCACGTTAAACCTGTAGTTTTGCGTGCCACAGATGCAGCCATCCTAATTTGTAAAGTGAGCCGTGACAGCTGGGCTCTCACTGACACACACCAAGACCGTGACCCTGTGCCAGCACCAGTGGCAAGAGAGTACTGATTTGTGTTTGTGTGCGGAGGACACGTAATGCTCACTCTGGCAGCCCGCTCTCGTTAGCACACCCTTGAGCTCCCGTGTGGCGTCGGTGCCTCGCACCTCTCCTCTTCCTCACTAAACTAACAACTCAAACATAGTGCACAGTCAGATAGAAGCTGCTATTTCAGGTGAACCTTCCACCCAGTTTGGCATGTCCTTTCCTAATGTGGGAATATGCCATGACACCATGTACTGAAAACAGTAATCTTTCTTCCATTGATTGCATATGTCTTTGAGCTTAGTAAAGAATTGCCAGCAGTGATTTCACTTGACATCAAAACATTGCTATCAAATTTATGTAAAACTGTATTATTAAAAAATTATGTAAATAATAAATGATGCATAAAGTGTATATGCTTTATGCTGCTCCAGTAGGAAAATGCAGGTAGTGGAGTCTTCTGATGTAATGAGAAATTACTTTAAGGTAACTGTCTTCATAAGTTTACAGTTGATAATAAAGCACCTTATTCTGGTATTTTTAGCACATTATCCATTTTTTCAGGTATGGACCACACAGCTAACACTTTTTTTTCCTGTCAACAACACATTATCCTGAGAGAAAGTGAGTTCAGACAATGGATGGAAGATGGAAGACACTGTAACAATCTGAACTGCCTACAGTGCCAAAAGTAAATGATTAGAGACATTAAGTAGAGTAAAAGGAAGCCCATATCAGACCTTGTAGACACCTAAAATCAATAGTCTGTATAAAATATAGGCCTAAATGACATGAAACCTGCACAATTTTCATATAACAATAAAATGCACATTTTATAGTTTTGACATTGAATGTGTAGGTTTTTTTTTTCAGGTATTTGTATGAAATGATTATAACTTTGGCACTTATGGAATATCTGGAAATGAGGTTTTTTTTTTTTGCTTTAAAAAAAAGCCACTTAGTCTACACATATACAGAAATTGATTCAGAATCGTTCATTTAATTTATTTATTTCCGTTGTGAATGCTTCCGTTTGCTGCTGATGAGCTCGCCTAGGACTGGCTCCTGTACCTTGTTCATTCCGTGAGACGGAAAACAACGGCAACCTACGGGCAAGACATGAAAGCCCCACGAGACGCTTCTGTTTGCCCCAGGGTTCCAGAATGCTAACTTAGATCTAACTTTTCTCTCTATAGTAGTGTTGTTTGTAATAGAAATTCTGATCTATAACTGCCATTAACTGACTTCTAAGGGGCACAACTAGGTGTAAAAAGCCCAAGGAACTAATTTGAATTATCCTTATCGCAGTAGAAAAAAATCATTAACTTGTTTGTATGTAAAAACATTCATTATGAAATGACCAAAGCTTAAAAATAATAGATTTTCCATCTAACTAAAATTACCAATATAAAACGAATGTAGGCTATTATATCGTAAGATAATCGTGGGTTAACCCTTAGCATTCAGTTGATTTGGTGGGGTATAGCTAAAATTCTTTAGGCTAAACCTGAAACAGCGGATCGTCCCAGTGTTCAACCATTATGCTGAACCCCAGAAATATTGGCAACGAACAGTAAATGGAATCTTAGCAATACGAATCTAAAATATAGCAGACGTAATTTAATTTTAGATTTTTAGTCTATGCCAGTGTTTCTCAGCCTTTTGGAAGCGGTACCCCATTCACACTGTCGCAATACCACACAGTAGAAATAATCAGTAAACCACACAGTGAGTACGTCTCGAAGATTATACGTTCATATTTTAAAGTATTAAAAGTTAATACCGCCAGCTATTTCAGCAGGGAACGTGTGGAAGATGAACCATAGACGGAAGCTGTGTTGGTAAGTATATGAAGGTAACGCTTGCTCAGTAACATGCGTTGGCAGTGTTCACTGGCACTACAGGCGTTCCTGCCTTCTCACCAGCTTCAACAAGCCTTGCGCTTCAGTTGTCGCATCTGAACGGAACGGATTGACAATTGGATTTGCTCCCTGGCATAAACACGTTTCAGAATAACTAATAAATTGGGTTTGTCTACAAAAGGCATTGTACGTGAGGAATTTTCCCCCGTTTGGTTTTGCCCATTGCCGGGTTTAAGCGCAGTATTTTGAAAAATGTTCCAATATGCGAAGGAGGCACTTCAGAGAACGGGTTATAAGGAACGGAGCGCCTGATCATGTGGAATCAGCGTTTAAACTGAGCCGATCTGCGTGTAAGAGAAAAGAGGAACAAAATGGGAAAAGCGTATTATAAATATAATTCAAGAAATAACTGCTGATGAAGGATAACAGGGAACGGACATTTGGCAGAGAAGAAGTAAGTGAATTACGAATTATACACTTTATTTTAAAAGACTGTCTTTTATGGCGAATGTAATCTCACAGTTGCTTGACACCTCGAGAAGTCGGAGGAAGGAAGATCTTCGTAAAAGAAGCGTATAACGCATAAATCAGATAATGACTGTAAATTTTTATAATACGTTTTTTTTAATCGGTTATTGTTATTTTGCTTATGTGTTTCGTCTTGCATGTATACATCCCATCAATCTGGCAGGCAATGAGTCTAAAATATTACGAGTTTATAGCAACAAAAATAAATATTACCGGAAAAGTCTGCCATTTGTGTAGCCTATCAAATTCAACATTAGCATGTTAATTAACGGTTAATTCCGTGAAAGATGAAAACGGTTCGGCAGATGCAACAATCGGTGGTTGACACTGGTCGCCCTATCACGTTTTCAAGGGATGTTACTGTACATGTACATTATATGACGTTTCAAACGTATTTTGTAAGAACAAAAACAAACGATTCTGCATGACTCTGTATTTGATAATTAAGATGACAGTCTCGTAAAACAGGAGGAGGACCACTCCTGCTTCACATAAAACATCGGTTTAAAAAATCAGTATTGGTTTAATCAATCAATGAAATATGGGGAATGTTTTCAAAATAAAAATGTTATACACGTATTTTACATAAATATATATGATTGCATAATTGTTACGGTAGTGGAATAGAATGGAATAGATGAAGTACTGTCACGTTCACCCGCACCACCAAGAAACGACACACGTGCATTAATTACTGCTTAAAGACGCTGTTAAGTGTTTGATTTGGGTCAACTTGTCGTCCCCGTTTTTTCTTTTAATATAACAAGGTAACTTCTGTGCGTATGTGAACCCCTTCCCCGGCACGTCATATTGATTACTATTTACTTTGGATCATTTCTGTTTCCCCTGTTTCAGACTGTTATTATTTATGTTTTCGTCTTTAATCCATACCATCCATATTTTGTTTTTCTTTTTCGCTAACGGTTCTAGTACTATACATTAAAATTATGAAATGTGCTGACACAGGCTGCTGGGCTGCAGGACCAACAGTACGTTAGTTGTTGTCTGTAGAAAATGATGATGATTAATAATAATTAATACAAAGTGATTTCATTTTATCCCAATGACTGCTACTCCACACCAGTCAGCATGGAAGCATCCTAACAGACAACCACCTAGGAAACCAGTATAGGGATCAACAAAAGAAGTGGTATTTGCCATTTAGGTTTGTTAAAATGTTCATAGAAATTCACACATTTCCTTCACACAGCCTATGTGTGTTTAACGGAAGCAGGCTACACTGCACATATTGATAACACCATTAACAGTAGGTGATGTTTACTGATTGTGCACTAAACATCTTGACTGGCTACTATGTTATTACTCGTACAATAATCCCCATATAGGACTTTGCTGTTATTAAACAAAGGTGCGTGTTTTTACATGCGGGGTGGAACTCTGCAATGTGTTCGCTCGACAACACCAGACGCTTTGAATTTCCTGATGAGTTTCCTGACAAAGAGCTCTTCCCTTTGTCTTAAAAATAGTAGCCAGATGAGGACACAGTGTATGTCATAAAAAATACACCAAAAGAACTACCTTGCACTTGATATCATTAAGCTGTATTGTGTATCCTGTGACTGGTCATTTTATGCCTTTCACAGCCGAATGTTAAAAAATTGTTTACTGCAAGTCTGACTGTGATTTACAATTAAATTAATCTTAAAATCCATAAATTTAAGAAATTAATTTACTGTATCTCTCAGTACACTATGACAATATCAAACTTTCTGTAACTGAATGGAACAGTTGAAAGTACTGTGTTAGTTTTTGTATTATGTGCATGTGCAGTTCTGCTCTCAAGTTTACATACACTTGGCACAGATATTAAGTGTAAGTTTTGTTATTGTTGTAATTAACGTAATAACTGTTAATTTTGGTGATTACAGATAGGCTACTCTCTGTACTACTGTTAAATGAATGATGTGTTTCCTATGATCAGTCATTTCTGGCAAACATCTTTTGAATGGGGTGATGTAAACTTATGAGAATAACTGTACAGTACATACCTTTTCTCAGAGGTAATACGAAATTTAATTTATAATTACAAGGACAGTAATAACTGTTTGGATTAATCTGTCATTTACTGTTAGTATGATTGACAGATTAAGTGTTTGATTTGGGTCGACTTGTGTGAGCCCCTCCCGCAAAAAGCATTCATAATTTTAATGTAAATTGTTAATACTTTATTTAAATCTATCGATATAATTGGTTACCAGATGGCATTTCAGAAAATTTACCTTGCCTTGATATAACAGCTTATGTACTGTAATAACACACACAAGCACACACACACATTAAACTGTGTAACCACAACACCAGATTTTGACCTTGATAGTACACTTGTCAGACTGTCTGCAGTAAAAACACATAACAGAGAAAACCTTTCAGTACAGCAAAGTTGATTTTGTTAATATTATTTTTTTTAATCTCAGAGGCTCTAAAGAAACCAGTGTTGCTTTTGGTAACAGAAAAAGTCGTTGGACCAAGAATTTTTCTAATTCAGTAACTGCAGTCGTTTTTAAAAATTGTGCTTGCGTTTATGCTTTCTTAGCTATATACGTAGCTGTATAAACATATATATATTATATATATATTTTTTTTGCTTCTGTTGACTTTGGTGCACGTTGGGACCTCAGGTGGAGCAAGTGTGGTGTGAGTGGCTGATTTTCTTGGTGTGGCTCTCACTTCACCTCCAAATCACACGGACCCGAAGTGCCTGGATGTCCAAGATGAACATGCGCGTAGGCTGGACTGTATGTGCCTGGTGCTAACTGGCACTTTCTCAACGCTGGCTGATTTTCTTTGCAGTGGCTGCTCCTGATCTCCTGGATCCAAAGACAGCCACACATAATTCCAAACCCCGGCTATCTTTCTCCACCAAGCCCATTGTCCTGAACTCCGGAGACGACTTCGACGCTGTCGCCACGGTGATGAGGTGGAAGACGGTTTCGGCCATCTTCTTGCTGGTGGTGCTCTACCTGATCGTCGGAGCTGCGGTTTTTAAGGCCCTTGAGCAGCCTCACGAGATTTACCAAAAAGAGACCATTCTCACCCAGAAGCTCCAGTTTCTCTCCACTCACTCCTGTGTCAACTCTTCACACCTGGAAGATCTCGTCAGGGTAATAAAGCTACAGGTTTTCTGAGACAAAAGCTCTCAAATTCATGCTACATCTGTTGCAATTTACAGACAGCCTCTAGGTTGAGCATTTTTTGTTGCATTGCTAGTGACATTCAGTTACTGACCGACACCCATCAGCACTTATAGCTCAGTGGATAGTGTGTTTTGGCCAGTAGGCAATAATTTGAGTCTAGATTAAGCATCTGAAAAATGCATGGATGGAGGTAAAAACTTGTATGTACAAACTCAGATATGTGAACTTCATTAGACAAATAAAGAGGCAGCCTGTCACTGGTTTTGGCTTTGGTAATACTTGTGTTCATTTTTAATGTAGAAGTAAGCAGTTAGACATACCTGAATAAAAAAGAAAAACGTATTTTAGTGTGCAGTGTTTAAAATATTACATGATTATAAGTATCAAGGCGGCACGGTGGCATGGTGGTTAGCACTGTTGCCGCGCACCTCCAGGCCTGGGGTTCAATTCCCGCCTTGGGTCTG
>JABJVR010003623.1:0-15706 GCA_025773905.1 Chitala chitala
AGTACTCGGTATTGGCAAGTACTCAAATGTAAGTACTTGTACTCAGTCAGGAAAAAAGTGGTATCAGGACATCCCTACTTACAATATTGTTTGTCCAGTGTTTGTATGTGAGAAAGCAAAACCCGATACGTTTCCTCATATTAGCCAGATAAGCTGAATTAAAGTTAAATATTGAAATATACAAAGGTGCCTCCTGTCGCTTTCTGAAATATAACTCAACGAATCACCCATCCGTGCCTAGGGTTTATGTTTCAAGCCAGGGGATTCTTTGTCCATTGACCTGTGCTGCACGCCTGCCGCCGACAGTAATCACAAATCCTGTCCTCTAACCCCGTAAATTGTCAACCACGACTATGGCCATCAACCGATGGGTGGAAATCAATGTATCAGAATACGCGTTAAAAGTACTGCTTTTGTAACAGCTTTAAAATGTTTCAACATACCCATCTATTTATGCTGAAATCCTTGCGGTTTGAGTTCCACTTCTGTATTAGAGAATGAACGAATTCATAGGCCAGTTTGTTATTAATGACAGCTGACCAGTTTAGGAGATCTTGCTGTCAAATCTGATTATCTGACCCAAACGAAGTCCTCCTCCAATACTACAAGCTACAGTTTCAAAACTAACAACCACAACATGAACCCTTAACTTTAAAGACGTTATATATAATCACTCAAGTAAATGTAAAATCAAACGACAAAGTTATGGGGTGATACAAATTAGTGTTGAGGACAGCACTGCTTAATGCATACAAGTGTTTATGTATTAGATATAGCTAAAACTAACGTCTATGCAAGTTGTCCGATCGCTTTGGTTCCTACATTTTATATATTTATGTACATTATCACAGCTTATTTGAGTAATGTTTAATTGTCAACGGTCAGCTGGTAAATCTTTGTTGCGCAAACCATGCATACAAAGACACACACTCTGTACAGCAAAAAATCAAAACGTTAAATATGACAAAACAAAAACGCACATCTGACAACTAACTACAGCCCCCGATAATAAATACGCGTGGTCCCTCGGTACATTTCCCACTGTCACTCCCAGGTTCAGGTATTACAAATGTTAACCACGTACATTTAATAAAATACGCAGCCTATACACTGTGCACGCATCGCATTTCTATGCAAACGCCAAGTCACGAAACAAAACCGATCCCAAGTCAGCTTCGTGCAGCTAGGCTGTACGCTGCGCTGGCCGAGCGTCTTTACACACCAGAAACGTCCGGGAAAAATAATTTCGCCGGCTTTTGGAAACTCACCCAAAGGTATCGCTCATTCGTCAGCGTAAGCGGCCATATATGTGGCTAAGTTGATGTTTTGTAAAGCGTTCGCCTCTCACATGGCTGTGAAACCTGCCTTCACTACCATCCCATGGGTGGGATGATGCAGATCATGGACCAGCAGAATCAAACACGCTGCTGACTACGAAACAGGGGTAAACAGGAACTGAGCGGCAGGAAAAAGCGCATGGGTGGGTGTGTGCGTGTGTGCGTGCGTGTGTTCACGCTCATAAAAGACCTCTTCTACAATAAAGACTGACATCTACTGGGTGGATGTTGGCCAATGCAGTTACGGTCAAATGCGTAATATTTGCCGCGTGTCGTTGTAAACATTGCAATACTTAAAACTTTATTATTGCATCCGATGAGAGATACTTTAACACATATTGAGTTAATTAGACTTATTACAAATGTAACTGAACTTAAGTTGTAGACTCTCGCTGTAATTTACAGAATTGCACATGTTAATTTTATTAATGTTTGTATTTTCAAGATAAAATTACGTCTATGCCCCCCCTCCCTACCCGCCCACCACCCAGATAGAAACCAAGGTCCAAACAGCACCTGTTTGTGTCCTTCAGTTTGCTGGACAGAGCTATGATCACGGTCAAAACGAACAAAAGTCACTACATTACTCTGCTTAAGCAGACAAGATAAAACATTCTGTGCACAAAATGTCCACAACTGAGAAACTAGTTTCCTGTCAACTGTCAACAAGCACAATGAGCAACAGCAAAACATCCACTGAAACCCCATCCTTGGCAGAGCTGGAACAAATTTTACACAGCGGCAAAACATCTTGTAACCACGTTGACGAAGTGTGGCCTAACTTGTTCCTTGGAGACATGTAAGTTTTAAATAGTGTGACTTTGTCTTTATCTCCATATTTACGTTGTTCTCATATACCGTGACAACTGGCAAAACACGGAGGCAAAAACAAATGATAAAATGTGTATCTTATTTTTAAGTATTGTTCAATGTTATTGTTCAGATCATCTAACCCATAGTGCTTAGCAGTGTTTTGACTCTGAGCTACATGGAAGGTGCATTGACTTACAGGATGGACATCTCTGTCTCTTCGTCCCATTCACAGGTTTGTGGCCAACAACCGATACACACTGTGGAAGATGGGAGTCACTCACGTGTTAAACGCAGCTCACGGGAAAATGTGCTGCCAGGGAAGTCACGATTTTTATGGGACGACTGTGGAATACTATGGAGTGCCAGCTAATGATCTGCCAACCTTTGACCTGTCTCCCTATTTCGTCCCATCTGCAGAGTACATTAACAAGGCTCTGAATACTCCTGACGGTGAGTCCATAAACCAGACATTTTTAAAATGGTATTTTAAATGGTTTTAAATGCCGTTTTGTCTTTTATATACTGTGGCATGTGAGAGATTTCTACTCTGTTACACCAGCTACATTCTTGATGTTTTGTCTAACTGCATTATCAGTGTTCTGATATTAACCTTAAATTGTCCCATGTCCTCCTCCCACAGCTAAAATATTTGTCCACTGTGCAGTTGGGGTGAGCAGGTCAGCGTCTCTTGTGCTGGCATACTTAATGATACATCACAATTTCTCACTGGTGGATGCAATTAAAAAGATCAAAGAAAGCAGGTGGATTTTCCCAAACAGAGGATTCCTTAAGCAGCTGATAAAACTGGACACCTGTTTGCACATGAAAAAACAGCACTGAATGAAGATGAGCTATACAAACAATGTAGAGATTGTTTAATGTTTATTCAAAGATTAATGCATAGGTTCCGGTGTGCCGAGAATTGCTTTAACAGAAAGACCTTGAACTGTTTGCATGGCAGAGACTTTCAGGTAACATCGATGAAAGAGTTAATGTTTTACAGAAAATATATTAACTTTAAAGAACCACACTACTGTTCTGTCTTTGATGAGGGTACATAATCCTGTAATCCTGTTGCAATCCTTATGTAATCTAAAAACAGCTGCGCATATAGGAGCCATTTGAAATTTAAACTAATGAAACTGTTTATGATAGGAACATGTGCCACTTCAATAGTATCAAATGAATCGATTTAACCAGTTAGTAACTGGCACTGTCTGTTAGTGCTGGTCCCACACAGAGTTTGTAAACTAAAACACACACATGTCGAACTTTTTAAATTACATGCATGAATAATGAGCACATTAAAAGAAAAAAAAGGAGTGAGGAGATTACTAGACTGGTTCCACACCATGATCTACTATACACAGATGTACGTACATGTACTGTATGCATTTATAAATTAATATTTTATATATGCATGTATATAAAGTTTCAGAAGGAACTCTTTGGCTTCCAGTTCTCCTTGTATTGCGTTACATTATTTCTGTTGGCTCAAATTATCACTGTCTTTTTCTGTGCTGCCAAGGCCAAATTATTTCCCAGCTCTCCCTGCTTATCTTAGAGTCAGCTGTCCCAAGAGGAGAATGCTGTACATCCCTTCTGTCGTCATAGTATCCATTCCATTCCTCATCGCTAATAGGGAACACAAATATTTTGACTCATTTTGTCATCTGGACCCAACTTGGCGTAGCTCGTACCACAATTAGTGCACTCGGACGTGGTGCAAGGTCTTTCAAGGCAGCACTGCCATCCTGTCTGGAGTTTGTCAACTGTCCCTTCCATTCAAGAAGATGATATAATCACATACTCTGCACTGATACAAACAGAGCTGTTCTTGGCCTAACAAAGGAACCCAGCTCTTACATCACAAATGTAATGTAAACATTTGTTAGAAATTAAACCAATCCCACCCTACAAATGGACTAAATCTATTTGCTCATTCTGAAGAATTTGACTGCTGAATGGGGCAGCTATGTCTTTCAGACTTTTGTTCAGGGTGTAAATTTACACACAGTACACAAAGAGCAGAAACAAATTTATTGTGGCAGAGATACACTAAGACTCACTCAGTGAGGCTGTACATTGTCAACTGTCTTGTTGAAAGCATATATTCCGTTTTCTTTTCTTCTTATTTATGATTTAATATGAATATAATTACCTGTCTAAAACACAGTATATTATAGGCTACAACTTTCAATACATCATATGGTAGGCTAAATAAAAAATGTTGCCTAATTTAAATTCCATTTGAGTTTATCCTCGTTTAACCACAAGGTGTATTAATTTTGTTCTGCGGTTCTGTTGTTTCAATAACGTATTGTTTCACTTCAGTCGGAATTTGCAACAATTTCCTCCAAAACAGTAGCTCAAGACTACTCCCAGCTGCTAATTTCAGCTGCATCTCGGGGGGCAGTAAGATGAGTGACGACAGTTAGATTCTCCATCACGGTGAGACGAAAAGTAGGGCAGCAGGCTGCAGTGTGCGCTAATTTAGGTAAATGACCGGCTACGGTGAAGAAACACCTGTTCCGCTAAATCATCGGACACCAGGGAAAAGGACCGAGAGCCAGGTCGGAGATACAGCCGCCAAGAGTTCACCAGCTCGGTCCAAGTTTGGGACAAACATGAAAACGTCGCAAGCAAAAAGACACGGGTACCTCTGTGTTAAGGATCTGGAAAATGTTTTAAATACTTGCAAATTACAGCTGACCCAAATAGACGAAGTCTGGCCAAATCTGTACATCGGAAACGTGTAAGTGTGTAACATTTATGTTTTTCTTTATTGTAAATATTACGCTTCGCACATGTATGCGATTGAAATATATTTGCTTTAT
The DNA here is from genome assembly GCA_025773905.1 of Chitala chitala. Taxonomy (NCBI): domain Eukaryota; kingdom Metazoa; phylum Chordata; class Actinopteri; order Osteoglossiformes; family Notopteridae; genus Chitala; species Chitala chitala. The sequence goes on from JABJVR010003623.1 coordinate 4,988, forward strand.
GCGATTGAAATATCTTTTGACTGTTAGTTTTCTTTACTGATAACTAACAGTGACAAATGCGTAAAGCAGACTTTATAAAGGTTAAATTTTACATTTTATTATTTAATCTGCTTCAAGAAAAAGTTATCAGACAAACTGGTACCGTATGATGTATTTTGAAATGTAAGATATTGTACTGTATAATGCATGTCGGACATTCATTAAATACAGTAATTATGGGACGTATGTAGTTAATGAAAACGACTGAGGGCACCTTAAGGAGTACAGCGCGGTGCCTCGTGGGCTGCAAACAACAAGGCCCGCTGTTACAGCATTTCTGATGATGCGTATACACCGTGGTTACCTTAGTAACTGTATGACTTGAAACAGAGCACCCCAGCCGGAGTACCCCAAAAACACATATTCAGTAATTTGTGTTGATAATTCTACCAGGTCAAAATTTTTTCTTAGAGCTTCTGATTTGAACTAAATAATTATGCAATACTTTACGCAGTACAGAAATACTTGCATCAGACATAAATCCATCTTTTCTTATTTACTAGGACAATAGCTCAGAACAGGACTGCCTTACAGAAACTAGGCATTACCCATATACTAAACGCTGCACACTCAAAGCAAGGAAGCATCGGTGACCAAAAATTTTATGGCAGCAAATTCGTCTACTGCGGTATTCCGGCAGACGATTCCTCGTACTTCGACCTGAATGTGTACTTTAAACCAGCAGCCGACTTCATACACCAGGCATTAAAAGAGAAAGATGGTAAGTTCTTTATGCCAACCATATTCTCATACAGAAAATGTGAATCTTCTATTAAACTACTAAAGGAAAGTCATAAGGCAACACTACAACTACTGTCTGTTTCTTTTTTCATCCTGAAATTTACGATTTGCTGTTGAACAAATTTTCTTTTTCCCCATTCTTAACGTGTAACGGTGTACTTTTGTTTTCTGCTTAGTTATATGTATAACTACGTCCCTCGCACCACATAATTACAATTCATATATTCACAACTGTGTTTCATGTATTACAAATGGTTAGAACACAGAGTGTAATTAATTCCACATGCTTGGCTACTCCGTCAGGCTGAAAATACATACTAGCATGGCATTGTGGGTGCTATTTTGGGATGCCAATGGGAACATCAGTTTCACAAAGCAAGGCAGGGAATTGTTTATTTTATTAATGTGGTAGATGCTTGGTATTTAGCCCTTTTTAACTGTGTCTTTTCCCAGGGAAGGTGTTGGTGCATTGCATCATGGGAATGAGTCGATCATCATCCTTGGTTCTGGCGTATCTTATGTTGTACCATCATCTACCGCTGTACAGAGCCATTCAGAAAGTCATCCAGAAGAGGGCCATTTACCCCAACAGAAATTTCCTCGCGCTCCTCTTAGATCTCGATTTCCAGATGAAGAGAAAACATAAAGCTTGTGTTATTTTGTGACTAGTACAATTAAGGCCAGATGTCGATAGGTTTTACAGGAATATTAACGAGATACGCACCAAAGCACGTATACCAGCGTCTAACACGACAGCCGACTGTCAGTACGTTAGACGCGGTGAAGTAATGCATTTTAAAGCAGTATGTAAATAATTTAGCGTTGCGTTATTTTAAGGCTCTAAAGGAATTCTGTTTGTATTCTGCAACACAAAGCACCAGTCTTTCAGAACTCGATCCGCATACCAATCAACGACGTGCGTAATTAGAAGTTGCCTAATTAAGGCAGATGCTTCTTAAAGGCGGCTTATTGCAGTTGATCTGCGTTCCAGGCAGCTGTTAATGCATCACTTCTGTGCCACAGCTAACGCGCAGCATTTCTACAAAGAGCTCCGACAGCGAGTGTCCCGAGAGGAGCGAAGTGGTGAGAAAGAGTACGGCACAGATCCCCGCCGACAGTGTCACTGGTGCTTGAAGATCTGGAGTGTTTTTGCCAGTTCATTAACGCGTCATGAATGTTTACACATCACCTGTGAATTCCACGTTTCCTCAAAATCAACACGCTCTGTCTCGAGAACACCTTGAGGAAGAGGCCTGCCGATTTTTCAAAGCGGAGAACTGGAGCGCAGCTGTGAGCGTGGAACAGCTAGCGTACATGTCCAAACGGCAGCTTCATTTGACAGCACAAATATAGGCTAGTTTTTGTCCTATGTCAATAGCATTGGTCTTAAGCTGAATGCTGAGTTTAGCAGCTGCATGGTAGAAACTTACTGTAAATACTTCAATGGCTGCTAGATCACAAACAGTCCTGTTAGAACTCCTACACTAGGTCAGTGGACCAAATTCACTAGAAATGCAGAAATAACATATGTTTGATAATGTGTTCATCTGTTACATTAGTTTAATTTCCTTGTAATGAGATCAGAAAGCAGAGGCAAAATGGTCTATTGGAACACAATAATTGGCCCTGATAGGTTGAATATGTTGTATATGACTAATAATGCATTAAACAATTTATACATTAATGCTGTGAGTTCATTGACTGAAATACTGTCACTGTAGCTCTGAAACAGTGTGCTGTTGGCAGATTTCTTATTTCTCCAAGGACTCTGCCCTGTTGTGTAGAAAAGGTTAACAGTCCAGGTCTTTCCTACCCTCCCTAATCTCAGGCAAACATCATACGTAAAAAGTACTTAAACATCAAACCCTAAAAAATATGATCAAGGCACTGTTAATACTATTTAATTTTAAGCATTAATTACAATATTCAGGTATATGACAGTTGTTTGAAACATTTTTAAATGGTTATTAAATGAACAGATAATTTATTTTCCACATGGGTTTATACACAGGTACACAACATGTATGTACAGACACGGAACAAAACAGCACGTCACTGTATTGAAATACGATCACAGGAGTGGTAATGGAAAAATCGTCCCTTTCTGTTTTTAAAAGCAGACAAGTGCTCTGTGTTATGCCCCCCCCACACACACACTCACTCACTCACCACCACCCTCCCCTTTTTACATAAATGACACACCCAAATCTTTTATAATGTCACTGCCACTAAAATAAGACTTTCCTTAGTTACTCACACTGGGACAGCCCTCTGTACAGAAGAACTTTGATTACAGGTCGCTAAAAGCCTGCTAGTTGACATTTATGATCTGTCCATCGTACTGGGGCAGTTTAGCTTCAAGGGAGGCCAATAACAATTTTCGAGTTGGCATTCACAGGTATTAAAATAGAAAATGCTGGAAAGCAAATTACACCAGTGGCAGCACCAATGAGGAACAGAGAGAGCCACCTCGTACCGTGAACGCTGGCTGTTGTTCTACAGAATACGATCTTAATCAGCAACACATTCAGGCAAGTGTGTGTGCTATACCCATGTTGTACCTATAGGTGTGCTTCTCTCTGCATGTACATGCATAGGAATATACTTGGAGCAGAAGGTTCATAATGAGCGCTGGTGGATTATTGCTTATGTGAACTTCCAATGTTTCTTCAAGAATCAAAATGTCTTGCTTACTAACAGGGTTTAAAGATGACAACAGCTAACATCTGAAACGATAAAAGCAAGTGTACCAAAGAAGATGATAAAGGTATCTTTAAGACAGCTAAATCCTTGTTTTGAAGTTTTTTTTTTTGTCTTTCACAACATAATAGGCAGCATTATTCGTTGGTCAGATTTCATGTAAGATGAATCTGATGTTTAGGCTCCTTAAATTCATGATCCATTAACTTTGTATGATCAAAGAATGTTTAAAGGTCAGATTTTACCTTTTCTGTTCAGCAAAGGGAATTCCATAACCTAGTACTTACCCTTACCATGAAGTGTACGGAAGAAACAGGGTGTGGATCTTACTCTGACCTATGATCATAACCTGTAGTTCTAGTAGAAGCAGCGAGGGTAAACGTTTGCTGTTTCTACGCCTCGCGCTTTTAACAAACCTGAGTTGTTTCACGCACGGCGAGTTTAACGGTGTGGCAAGCCCAGCTGGGAGAAGGCGCCGACAGGATGCAGCTGCCCTGCCGCTGAGAGAGAGGTGACATTTCACACAGCCAGCAGCCAAACGTACATGTGCTGCTCGAGAAAATGCAAGTCAAACACAAACACATACATACACGCACGCCCGTGCCCTCTGCCTCCAGAGTTCAGGGGTCTTACAAGCTGACACAATGAGGGTGTCGTCCTGCTGGGATAGTTCTGCTTTGACCGTGCAGAGGGTATTAGTGCAGGTCCCCCAGGGGACGCCGACAGATAGCGAGATGGCTAAAGCTATCGAGCAGATGTTGGAGCTCCGCTCTCTAAGCCGCAACCAAATTTAGAAAAAGGTCGCCGAGGCACAAAACAGATTCTGTTTCCAACACCCGCTCCCAGAGGACACACACAAAAGCCCTGCACCAGCCGAACAGCGAGCTGGCGCTGGGAAAACTGCCTGCAAAATGAGCACAGGCATAGCACACGCGCATGCACACATGCGACTGCTTCCAGTACTCCATAATGACTGCACATATAAACAAATGTATTAGTTGCCTTTGAAGTCTAAAGGACATTGCAGGGCTGTATGACGTTATTTGCCAAATTTCATATACAATTATTTAAGCACCTCAAAATCCTGTTTTATTAGGGACCACTGGGGTCCAAAAGATCTCCTTCCAGCAGAGATGTGTGTCAGGCAGAGAAGTTACAAGAGCAGGCAAAATATGCTGAACTACTTATTTTCAGTTTCAAATATTTGCAGCCTAAAACAGTAAAGACACCTTAATTCATCCTAACTTCCAAGCCACACAATGACAAAAGCCACACTTAAAATGTAATTTTCATATAAATCCCAATGTCAGAGGACAAATTTAAAAAGTCTCAGTTCAAACAGTAAAATTTCCCTCATTGATGCGTCTTCACTGGGATGCACTTTTCAATTAAACTTCATCTTACTGCCCCCCAGTTTTTCGGCTCTTTTCAAAGAACACAAGCACAAGCCATGAAAAGACACAAATGGATTTCACGTTCCTGTTTTTTCTTTCTTTCTTTCTTTTTTAGTGGATCAGAACCTGCCGTGCACTATCTCAAACATGCCCAGAGGCAGCAAGTACGAAATCCGCTCTGAGGGATCGGGCCCGTACGAGACACCGTCGGCCTATGACCTCCACCGGCTCATGTGGGTCCGCAGAGAGAGTAGTGCACACCTGGATGAGGTCAGGCCTAGGATATACATTGGAGACATGTAAGAGGACACACTCTCTGAAATACATCATGCATGCAAGGTCCATTGAACACAGGAGAAGAGGTTTCAGATCACCTAACACATTGTTCTTGAACAAAGGGCATGAAGTGAGTCCACTGTGCCTATTTCTGTCTCTCGCCATTTGGGCTGCTTAAAGAGAACCCCAAAGGGAAGGTCCCCATGTGTGGGACATCAGCAGTAACCGCCTGACGTTAACCTGTTAGGTGGGCGGCAAAGGACAAGAGGACACTGCAGTCTCTCAACATCACTCACGTACTGAACGCCGCTGATGGGAAGTTCAATGTCTGCACGGGGCCAAGTTTTTACAGTGACACCAATATCAAGTACCACGGAGTGGAAGCCTTTGACATGCCGTCTTTCGACATGAGTCCGTTCTTCAACTCCGCAGCCAGATTCATCAAGGACGGCTTGAGCACACCTAACGGTGAGTAGCAAAGTATCCATCACCGTCAACGTTACAAACCTACCGAGCTTGCGTGCCAAAACATATCTGATCTGTGTTAACACTGACCGTGAGGTTAATGGACAGATGTGTAGAGATAGCCTCATCACTTTGGCCAACACTGATAATCAGATCTTCCACTCTGAATTTTACCTCTTCTACAGACACAAGTCTCACTAGATAGGTCATTTAACAAGGAAATGGCTTCCGAGACACACTGTAAATTGCACACATTTATACACAATAATGATCATGCACTAAACTGGTCTAATTACACCAACCAGTCTGGTATGAAACCTTTACATCATAAAATTAAATCTCCCTTCAAAAGGAGGCATTTCAGAGCAAGTGTCTGCTTGAATTAATAGTCAATAATCCCCATTAAAAACTCCAATATTGCCAACATGAAAAGGGAGCTCTCTTGGATTTTCCAGGCAGTTTTTCCTGAAATTCATTTACAAACACTTTACTAGACTGGTACACTTTGAAGTTATGAACAACAACACTTAGAACTGGATATTACAACTAAAGATAATACAGACAAACAGAATCAGGATTATTTACAACACATGAAACCTTAATAAATAGTATCTATTCCAACATAACTATAAACAAACTTGGGGGAAAATTATTAATTAATTTGGATTGTATGTTCTTTAGGGAATTGGTATAGTGCAAAGAAATTAATTTTTCAAAAGTATGAAACGAAAGTAGACAAGAAATAAATTATTCAGAATATGCATGAATTTACCAACGGAAAAAGCGGGACCAGCTCAGACGAATACAACTCCATACTGCTCTTCTTGTGTTCGCCTGCCGTTTTCCCCTTGCGTCTGCAGGGGGCAAAGTATTCCCACTGCAAATATTACAGAAAACCGTTTTGGTGTTTTCTGCGCGGTTTTCTGCACAGTAGTACTCAGGGTTGCAGACGTGATACCTAAAACGATTATATCTGCAGCGCGAGTCAGCGCCGTAAAAGGGTCAGATTTCTCAGTTCTGGTACTGATGTGGTAACCATGGAGCTGGCCGCGGTGAACGCCGCGAGCGCTTCTCCTGCGTGCCGCAAGACGCGGCTCTGCACCAACACATCGCTCTCTCGTGCGCTGACAGGCAGAGTGTTCGTCCACTGCGCCATGGGGCTGAGTCGGTCCTCCACGCTGGTGCTGGCTTACCTGATGATTCATGAGCACATGACCTTGGTGGAGGCCATCAAAGCCGTCAGCGAGCACCGGAACATCAGCCCGAATTCTGGCTTCCTGGAGCAGCTGCGCAGACTTGACCAGCAGTTAAACGTCAAGCGGATATGAAGTTTGTATTCCTCCTGTCTGGCTAAAGGTGGTTTTTTCCTCCCTAGACAAAAATGTACTTACAACTTTAAAATAAACATATTGCAGCCGTCCCGCCGTCACAATATGTCAGAACTGTAAGTGTTAAGTTACGAAAACAGTCGGTTGACCTATTACTTTGATTAGTAAAACAAAATGAATCAGTGAAGCTGGCTAATTTAGTCATTGAGTATTTTTGAAAAATTCTGACAAACATTTTCTCATATTTTGCACAACATGGGTCAAAAGAGGACATGATTACAATACATTTACAAAGTAAGTAACAGACAGCATCAAATTTACTAACTAGATTTACCAAATGCGCTACAGCATCTCATTTACTAAGTATAGTACAAACTAGTGTCACCTCAACTCTAAAACTTTATCTTGGTAAAATCATTTGCTGAGTTTTAGGTAAACCAATTTGTTCGAGCTTTTTGTTTAACAGTAGGTCTGCAATACCACACCACTTACTAACAAGCGATCGGGTGACTTCTGGGCCGGTGTGCCTTCTCCGGACGTCAAATTTGTCAAAATTTGTTTAAAGGACATTCATGATTAAGTTCTCCGACAGAGTTTGTTGAGGCCATCACAGAATTAAGTAGACCACATCTATACTGTGCTGTGTTTCCTCAGACACCACTGACATCAGGACTCTCAACATTGTCAAGTCTTCTTTACACACAGGATACAAAATGAGGTTTTAACAAAGGCCTGTTGAGCATTAAAATGGGAAACAGCCTCCAAATACTTACGGAAAGCTCGCTGCAGACGCCTTTGGTGTCTGGAATGAAAGCAGACGGAAGCAGGGGAAAAGAACTTCGTCGGTCCAAAGTTTACAAGGCCATCTGGAAAACGTTCGCTTGTTTGCGTGACAAATGGCGTATACCTGGCCCGGCAACACACAGACTGGCAAACATTCGCGGCAGCCAAACCGCTGCTTCTCCGAGAGCTTTAGTATAATTTGGAACAGTGTGGTTTTATCACGGCGTAGGGCCGACTGCCCTTTAACACAGAACAGAGGAAAACGAGAAATTAGGATTAAACCACTTATTACAAAAACAAACCAAACAAAGACTAATGAACATAAAGCACCACAGTGGGTAAACGGAGTCCAATAAACGGAACAACGAATAGCCACAAAGTACCCTTGTAAATAACACAGAGAAAAAAACCTTGCAAACAAAAAACCAAACAATCGAAGGCACTCACTGTGACACATACAAACAGAAGCCAATGGCAGACAAGTGAAGAGAAATGAATGGCTTTAATTGGTTTAACCATTACTGGCCTATTCTGGGGTACAGATAATCATATATCTATGAATAGTATCTGTAAATAGTGGTGACACATACTCTTACTGAGAAAAGTTGTACAGGTATGTTTTAAAAACTGGTATTTATTTAATTTCTAAATCCACAGTACAATAAATAGGAAAATACAGTATTATGTGGTGTTGTAATATGTTCCATGCTGAATACAAGCTATGAAGCAAATCATAACTGATTAAATAATTTCACCCAAGTAATTTTCATGCTTTATTGACTTTAAGGGGCAGTAATAAATGACAGCTTTAACAGAGATGTTAGCCCTGAAATGTCAAGATATGTCAGAAGAAAAAGAGCCTAAATTAAATCAGTGACGCCTAATTAATTAAGAACATTGCTGGTATTAAAATCGGAGCACACAGCAGGCAGCCCAGGTCAGGATGAAAAACTGTTATTTTAAGTGAAGGTAAATACAATGTGCTATTCTATACACCAATAAACAAAGCTTTTCTGCTTGGCTAATTGCCTCTTTGGTCCACATTAAAGTAATTTGAAGCTAATCAGAGATGCCTGCTGTAGTGCTTTAACGCAATATCAGCACCTACAGGGCCGTACTTCAGGTGAGTCCCATTTCATTTGGCTCACAGTTTAGTTGTACTTTTAAAAAATGTATTAATTTATTATTAGTCTCACAATGGGGAAGTTTGTTTTTGGCCTTTAACTCATCCGCTGGAGGAGCAGTGGAACAGTGGGCAGCCATTTTTTGGCACCCGGGGAGCTAGTGTGGAGTGCCATGCTCGGGGAGATACCTGGTGACTGAGGTGGGATTTGAGCTGGCAGAGTTCTGCATCCCAGCCTGATGTTCTCCCCATTGAGCCGCCATTCCTTTTCCACTAAAACTCAGCTATTAAGATAAACTGATATTCTAATAGAGAGATAAGATTTTACTTGCTTTTAGTTCCCAGTATAGAAAGCACAATGTTTTCAGATGGTAATGGTACCATGTAGTGTATATACAGTGTAACTACTATTATATAATGGTCATAACTGACTGCATTTCAAGACGAACATAGACATAACAGACTCACGGCCAAAGCAGAGGGAGAACAAAACCCACTGAGCCCAGATCTTTTGGACCTGCTGTTGGAGAACAAACAGTCCAAAGGAAGCAGTCAGTGTTCTGGTCCAGTGTTTATATAAGCTATGTACAGGTGCCATTTAGCACATAATTTTTAAAAATGTTTTGAGTTTGATCCTTGCAAAAGACCCAATTTGAATTCAGAAGTTGGACGTTTGGATGAGCCAATTTCTACGGGTCTCCGCTTCCATTCACGGCTCGCCTTGCCCCTTCCGGGGAGCTCATTTGTCCACCCTGTGTTTGAAATCGGTCAGTTTGCCTTCCTGGCCTGGACATTACTCACCATCTGTAAGGAGTTCTCACTGGCTGAGACTATCGATGCAGTTTGGCAACACAGGAGCGTGCTTCCCAAGATGGACCCTATGAAATGGCAGCAGCTTTGGGGCCTAAACTAGGATATCCCATACAGAGAACTTCAGAAGCATGAAGGAATGTTGTACTTCGAAACGAGCTGGTCAAAGTATTCTCTACATTGGGAGATGCACTAACATACATATTACATACACACAGTTTCATTTGTGACTCTATGCAACTTACCGTATATGTGTTTGTCTGTTCTTCACATCCTTGTTAACATGCCCTCTGTTTATCACAATATAGTAATACTAGTTCAAAGCCTGACTGAACAAGTAGCCACTCAAAAACATATATTTTATTGAACACAAATTGCACTGAAAACCCAGTACCTAACCTTCTAACATGAAACAAGAGAAAAGCTCTCGGAGGAAAAGAGATGAGGTAAAATGAGAAAGCAAAGTGACACTGGCTTTTTATGAAGGCAGGTCTTTCTGCCAAGATTGACTTGTAAAGAGATTCAAATTAGTTCATCACCCTAAGCCAAAGTACGAGTATCAGCTGCGACAGGTTAGAGCCAGCAGATCGCAGGCACTGAAGGCCATGTTAGAAACTGACAGTACACGTATTCGCTGCAGATAATTACCATCGGCAATTAACTTTGCCCTGGTTTAATGATCCAATTTTCCATCTAAATTATCACCCATTATCAGGTGACTGAGCAGGTGAAAACAGGTAATTCAGAACGAACCAGGCCTCATCAGGAATGAACTCGGGCACGTGCGTTTTCAAAAACCGTTACCTCATTCCGTACATGTAAAAAGGTGCGTCTTTAGTCCGTCTTTACTGGCAAACAGCTGAAAACCACAATAAGTTCACTTCCTCCACAATGGCAACAAAATAACCTACAGGTTATTTGGTTTAGTCTGAAATATTTAGTAAAGCTACCTGCTTACATTATACATCACTTTAAAATATGAAAATCTGCGGTGATTAGGTGTCTGGAAAAAAAAAAAATAAATAAAAATATATATACACACACACACTGTTTCATATAT
>JABJVR010003624.1:0-15706 GCA_025773905.1 Chitala chitala
ATGGGCTCCAGGTTTCCCCGCGACCCTCACCAGGAATAAGCGGTTAAGATAATGGATGGATGGATGGATGGATGTTACATGTATGCATAATAATTGCATTTTTAAACAGACCCAGATTAGGATGAATTAAAATGTGTGGATCTGAACTTGGGGTCAACAAACCACCCAGGGACAAATTTTTGTGGGGTGGAAATAATAATTTCGATGAAGATTCTATGGCATAAAATCTGAGCCAGTGCTTGAAGTCCCAAGAAGGTTCATCTGCTATTCCCTTACACAATCATATCAGGAAATGGTCACATGGTCTTTCATATTTGGCATAAGTTATATTTAGAATTATAATTAATATTTAGTTTTGTGCTATGAATTAGTCAGTTATTTGTTGCAAAATCTATTTTTAGTTGTTTTGGATAAATTTAATGTAGACCAACTCATTGGGAACCACTGTCACCTCACACCTCCACGCTACAGGGTTTATTATGGTTCTTGGCACTGTGTTTGTGGAGTTTGCATGTTTTCCCTGTACAAGCGTAGCTTTACTCCAGCTGCTCTTGTTTCCTCCCACAGTCCAAAGGCATGCAGGTTAGTTAATTGGCAACTATAAGTAGCTTGTATTGTATGTGCACGTGTGCCCCATAAAGGATGGGCACCCTATCAGGAGATTACCCTGCCTTGCACCCTGTGCATTTCCTGGGATCATGTCTTGTTCCCAACAACCTGTGTAGAAGAAGTATTTGGGAAATGAGTGAATGAAATGCAGGGTGGCATCACATCATTACTTTGAATTTTTAGTAATAGTAACCGAAGAAGTGAGAGTATGTTTACATAATCATACCCTGTTTTATATTTTTTTCTAAATTAGCAGCAATGTTATAGGCAGTGAATTGCTTCTTTAAATTCAAGCATGTTGTATAGTTGTACAAAACTTAGTTTAAATGGGAACTAACAGGTATGGACCTAAAATAAAACTCTAATGTGTATCACTAAAAGAATTTCTGATATCGTTAGTACATCTTATTCCTCCATGAATCCTCCTGTTTCTCCTCCACACACCACAGAATTGCTGAAAGTTTGAAAGAGAGACCTGCTGCCAGTAGAAGAGTGTCTGGGTGATACTGCAACAGCATTCCTGGCAGATGGAGAACTGTACGACCACAGGGTGGCTGCAAGACTTACTTAACACTGACAAACCTGTAGCCTGCAGTTACTATAAGCAAATCAAAAGAATAGCAGTTTTGCTATACAAATTAATTAAAATCTTACTGTTAGTATTTCATGTACCAATTACCATTTTTATTTAAATGCCATATACCTATGTGTTTGGCAGAAAATACTTTAGATTAAATAGCAGGGAAGAAACACCAACGCCAACAACACATACAGGAATACAATCTGAAGTCATCGTCCTGACACCCCCTCCCTGTACGTAAGGATTCATGCAAGTTTAAAGCAAAACATTCTATGAACACGTAATGTTTCTAATTGCTAAACAAAAGTACAGCTGATAAAATACAAACTAACAGTATCAGCTTGTTCAGAAGAAACAGTACATTTATTCATTTGGCAGATGCTTTTATCTAAAGCAATTTACATTTCACATATGGGTTACATTGAGCTAGCGTGGAGTGTCTTGCTCAAGGACACACCTGGTGGCTGGACTGGGATTTGACCTAGGAAACATCTGCATCCCAGCCTGATGTTCTACCCATTGAGTGAGACACAGTAGTGTCTGTATAGTGTCTGTTGGCCTTAGATGTTTTAGTCTGTGCTTTTCTGCCCTTGTGTTTATGTGTATTATAGCCTTGGTTTGCCTTAGTCTTTGGTTTGATCTTGTCCCATAGCCCTAGTGTTCTTTGTACCTTGTTTTGTTCCTAGTCCCCTTCTTGCCCTGTTCTCCATTAAAGTTTTCTCTGCGTGTAGACCTCACCTCTGCTTTGTGTTTTTGAGACCTGCCCTTGCCAGGTCATTACATCCACATATAAGTTAAACAGTGGTAATACTGTTACCAAAAATGTCCACCAGCACACAATAATCTGAAGTATGCATTCAGATCTTCTAAATATTGTTTACAGAAACACAAAATCAATGTGTTTGAAAGGTCAATGCCATCCATAGGCTTTTGTGTGGTTGTATGTTTTTGGTTTAATATTTGGAAGGCGATGGAGAAATGAAGAAGTAAATATACCTTGAGGAATTCTTTAGAAATGTTTTGTAAGAGACATCACAGTCTGTAGGAAGATTTCTGGATACTTTCTTGCAGTGGTGAATCCAGAACATTTTAACTAGAATAGCCAAAGTGAGACATAAAGCTGATATGGGGTTGCCATAGTATAGTGTGACCTGTAGATCAAATGTATTTTATTTACATTTTACAAAATACCTTTGTAACACTACAGAGAGAACATGGGAGGCAGGATCCTCTATGCAGAGTACGTTTATTGAGGAACCAATATAGGGGGATCCAAAAGTCACAGTCAACAGGCAAAAGGTCAATATATCGGGTGGTCAGTCCAAAACAGGAATGTGGGCTGGGAAGAACAAACGGCAAGATGAGGAAACAGGGAATTTGAAGAATACAGAGTGAGACAGTAGACACAAGACACTGGGAATCATACTGCTCAGTATAGCTTATAGAGACCTAATACTTCGTGCTGGGCTGCCATTAGCAGAGGCTATTTAATTCAAATAAAATTTTGATATCATTTCATATGTTGATGTTGTGTGGCTGGCATGCAATAATGACAGTGAGCTTTGTTACACCTGTGAGCTCTGAGGTGACCAATGAAATTATAAGTGGTCACTACCACCACTGCCTAGCCCTTAAATCAGCCACTGCAATCCGCATGTTAATTTCCATTACAGCTAAAACAATCCACAATAATTCAGATGAGTGACACCATGTCCATTTTTAGTTCAAATTTCTGACCCACAAAATAAAATAAAATCAAATAAAATAAAAATCATATTTTTTGAAAATCGCTTTAAGACCACAAGCTGCAGGCAAGGCTATGTGTGGTGTTCATGTTTCTTATAATTTATGGCCTCCCAGTGGCATTCAGCAGGCAATGCACTACCTGGGTAAACCAGAACAATGCTGGGCCTGACCACCAAGCAGACGTTTGGGAGGCACATCTCTTCCAGTTGAGCTACTCTTCACCTCTGCAGCCATATTACTGGTGATGACTCTGTTTTGCTCTCATTCATAACAGATGCTGTCACAAACAGAAAGACTTGATATGTATGACCAGCCTTAATTTGAATCCTGTTCTGTGATCTAAATAGACTGCCCGTTTTGAAAATATTTTTATTCAAAAAGCAACTCGAACTATGAAAGAAACAGGATAGGGGTGTACAAAAATATAGAACTACTGTGTCTTATATGTACTTCCTTATTTTTTGTAAGGAATAGTTATTGATCAGAGTTGTGTCATTTGTGCCAGGTTGTCAGAAAGTACCGTGGATTGAGAATTTTTAAATAAAGCCCATTTTCAATCATGTGTAAAACCTTTCTTGCCCTTCTAGGCAACAGCAAATTATTTGTTTTGTGTTTTTAATTAAAAGCTACTCAGCAGTGTGCAAACAATTCGTGGCATATTCACTTAATCAATTATAACAAGTTTGTCTACAGGCTTTGAAAGTGCTTGTGGTATGAATTTCGCAGGTGTTGACAAGGCTCCTAAAAAGAATATTGAAGGGAAAAACAAATGATGGAAGAGAAAAGAGTAAAAGACAGGCTGTGTGGATGGATTCAGCTCCGCAACTCCTGTCTGAACTCTGCTTTGACCCTGTAGCTCTCCAAATGCGTGGGGCCAAGGACTGTTCCTAAAAGCGTTTTATTATCAATAAGCACGAAACGTGCTCCATTCATGGGGTTTCCTTTCACGTAGAGGATAAGTGGTTTTATTCCTTCTCACCATATGTTTGGCTTTCGCGCCAGTGAAATAAATTTTTCTTTGAATGTTTTTTTTCTTTTTAGCAAAGGAAGAATTATTCAAGGTCGGCAGTAGCTGTAGTCAATGGTGGCTTCACGTTTCCAGCTGCTACGCGAGCAATGTCGACCTCAGGAAAAAAAGATAAAACAGCCAATTAAGAGTGCTGGTGTTTTGGCTGTGTTTGCTTGCTTAGTCTCGCCTTTCCTCTATATTCTACTTTCTTTGTGATGGGTTGAGATGTGTTGCTACGGTGATCTGAAGCTTTGATAAAAATTTGTGCTGCAAGCACAAATACGCAAGTCACTGCATTCTGTACTTGGAGGTTGTGTTACTGAATGAAATGCAACAAAGTGCTTTTGTTTCCTACTGCATCATTACTCATGTGTTACTAATTTAAGATGAAAGATTATATATGTACGACAAACTAGACACAAAGAGGATATGAAATAAATTACTTTTTAAGAATTAAAGCAGTAGTTGTGTAGTGCTGGAATTTGTATTAATTTTCAATTTTATTCTAAAAATGGAAAATTGTTATTTAAACTGTTATTTATTGTTACAGGTTTTAGTTGAAGTGCTAAATTTTGCACTTGAAAAAATTCTTATACTACATGTCTAGCGCAGGCATATATCTAGAAACTAACTTAGGTATCACTGGGGTATCACGGAAGAGAAAGAAAATCTGGGTCATTGGAGTAAAGCCACACAGGCAGAGGGAGAACATGCAAACTACACACACACATACACACACACACACACACACACACACACACACACACGCGCGCGCGCGCCGCACAGAGGAATTGAATTGCTCAGCCTGAAGTAATGAGCAAAAGTGTCTGCTGACTTATGTGAATTAATATGCTTAAAACAACATACAGTTTTTGTACATTTTTTGTACATTTGTACATATTTGTTCATTTAGTTTTCTGTTCTACATATATCCTAAAATACCATCTCTAAAATTATGTTTGGTTTTGCAGCTACAGTACTATATAATTTTCCTAAACCATTGACAGTTTCATTTTAAACGCACAAGGGTAATGCCAGCCAAGTAACCTGACTATTAATCCTGCTCCATGTGCATTACCTAAGCAGACAGCACATTCTGTATTTATCGAAAGTGAGGAATAACAAGAGTGACCTTTGTAGACCCCTTATAGCAGTTTTCCATGCAGGATCAGTGTGGAAACCCAAATCGAAGGTGAACATTTTGCTCACTGGATTTAAATAGAGTAAAGAATGAAAAAACTACTGTTAATGTGTCAGAAGGTGGCCTTTTCAGCTGCACCAAGGTCATCGCTATATACTGCTCTTCTGAACACTTTAACCTTTCTTTATTTTCTCTGATATATTTATGAGGCACCCTGGGGATCAGTCAACAGATGACTTCAGTTTGATTTTAAAGTCATATTTTTTTCTGCAGCCACTCTGAGATGCTGCTGGGCACTGAACCTGAAAATGTCTGGTTACTTCCGAGATGAAAATTCTCAGATGTTATACACTGTGAGCAGAGACACAGAAGCCATACTGTTATGTACTCTTAAAGTTACAGAGTAGACATTTTGCTCACGCACTCAGTAACTTGTTTGCAATGCATTGACCTTGACATGCTCCCACACAGAGTCAACCATCTCAATTACGCTGGATATCATTTATACACAGTGCTTATTGCTATCCAAGGTAGTGTAGTCTACACATTGATTGATTTAAGTGGGTAGGACAAACACCTCAACAAACTCAATCACCGTTTCCAGTTCTTCAGTTTCTAGTCAAAACCCTAGAGGGCAAAACAGTTTATGCGCAAAGCAGGAGAGATATCAGGATTTTTTTTAGCTTTCTTTTACACTTTTGGTTAATGGACTGTACATTACTGGAGCTATAGATAGAGTTACCCACTAAGTCATGCATTTTACACTGATTAAACAGAAATAAAAAATATTTAAAAGCCTGCACTCCATTGGGTAGTTCCAGTGCTCTCACTCTGGATGTTTCCTGCACTTAAAAGCTTTCTACTTTCCCAAAAATTTCTTCTCACCGCCCCTGCTTAGACAATTGGACTTGAGCTAAGGACGCCATACTCAGCACTCATTTGGCTCCAAAGACACATTCACATATTTAGCTAGTTAGCACAAGGTGAAGGGATGTACAGTGGGGAAAAAGTGCTCTTGTGGAACACTCTGAACATTAATGAATCTCTGCCACTCGTTAAACATGCTGCCCTCCTCCTGCTCTGTGACATAACGGGCGACAGTGATTCTGCACATCTCTTTGATGCTGCCCTCCTCGTCTGTTTGACATGACGAGCATGACAAGGCCGGACACACGTGGGAAGCGTAATCATACGATATTACCTTTCTTCCTATTAACTAAACTGTGAAGCTCAGTATGCATGCCTGATTCTGACTGCAGCGTGTCCTTGACAACAATTATCCGCAAAGAAAAAGTGATGATTCACTTATTCATGCTATTCAAGCATTTTGTTTTTCCTCTTGAACTTGATTTCCTGTCTCAGATCAGACAGTGTTGCAGTCAAAATGTACTAAAGTTTTGGGATCAAGGTTATGGATCTCAGTTATTGTCAAATCGCAAAACGGAGGTAAATGTCACACACATCTTAATGCAAAAAAATGTGATACTATTATTTACCTACTTATCTTGTTTGAAGAATCATTCTGTCACAGTGACACTGTGAGGCTGTCTGTCTCCATTTACTTGTGGCACTGGGGCATCACCAGCAGGTCTCTTAGTCTGTGGCAGTCCACACAAATGTTCAAATGGAAGATTCAGATCAATCACATTACATCTCACTGGCAGTTTAGTGTGTGCATTTATCACAGGATCTTGTCATGCTGTCTGCTTGCTGCCAGGGGATCCATTTATTGTGTACCATTTTGCTCTTGAGGTTGTGGAGAAAGGTCACAACCCAATTACGCTAGTGCAATGCTTCCTTTTTCCCTATCACCATTACAAAAACTGAGGCTGAAAACGCTTGCAAACACTAAGTTGAGGCTGAAAAAGCAGTTTCAACTGCATGCTGAAATGAATTTGAGATTTTGGGGCCTTTGCTGAAAGGTTTCAAACATATTTCAAACCCATGACTATTGAATATGAATGACACGTTTCCCACAAAATTCAAAACTGTCAACCAACCTAGGCTGCTGTATGTCAATAGTGATGGATGACTTTTCACTCACAGCAGCTGTTTTTCAGTCAATCACCATGGTTACAAAACGCATAACAAGATGGGCATGGACAAAACTTTGTGAAACATTTTTTTAATTCTATTTGAAAATCCCAGGCTGTACTCTTCCCATGCAGTGGGGTGTCAGGTCTCATTTCATCTCTGGGATTCCGAGGCATGCTAGTGTACGTTCCGGAGCTGCAGGCATCTCTTTAATAAGCTAGTCTATTGTCTGAAGCGCTCGCTCCCATGTCGGGTAATTAAAGTGATGAAAACGCATTGCCTCCACTCTCCCTTATTTTAGAAATCATCACTCTCCCCATCAAGCCGAACTTCTCACAGGTTCAGAGGACAGTCAGGGATTTCCTGTGAAGTTCCTTGTCACAAAATTAATGATACCTCCAGCTGCCACAACTGTGAAACATTTATCAGATGTATTATGCAGACCAGTTTATGATCCATCTGTCCATAGACTTTCGATTACTACTGATTACTACTGATTACTACTGATTACTACTGATTATCCAGTAAATGTGCCTATATTATTAAGTCTGTTTTTTATAGTGTATAGCCAGTGAGTCAAGTTCTTTTAAGTGACTTTAAATTTTGTGTTTATTGTGCACATGTACTTTTCCATTTTTACCTGTTTTTAAAAATGATGCTTTTATTATTATTATTATTATTATTATTGTTGTTGTTGTTTTCCCCTATGCATAGAGCTCAACAGTACACATGGCTAACCTGTATGTCAGGTCATGCACTGTGTTAATGGGGGCCGTCACAGTGGGTCGCAAGGAAGGAGGGGATTACAGCAGGTGATAAAAGAAACTTCAGTAAAGTGCTTGACAAAGAATGTCCCAGTTGGTCTTGCGCTGTCGTGGCTGCAAGCGTCATTTGTCAAGCAGGAACCGCGGGGCTTGTGGAAAGACACACAGACGAAGCCTTACTGCTGCCACCCCCTCATTACCTCAACATGAACTCACACTGGGTCACACTCAGACCCCTTCTGGGGAAGACCTGTGCTTGTGCCCATGGGGAAACACTCCATTTTGCGAATGAAAGCATTTTCAACCTTTCATGCACCGCGTGCCTTTTCATGTTTTTGTGTCTCTCCCCCCTCCTTTTCGTGGGGTTAATTTGTCGCAGGCATGGCTGCGCCACTGCCTGAACTCTAATACCTCTTGAGAGATAATAAAGAAGATGACAGACGTCTCGAATCATTGGTTTCCATGGAAACGCTTGTGTTGCAAACCTGTGATCTCTGCATCCTTTCCTGACCATTATTGAACAATAACAAATGGTCCATTCTCATACAAATAAATAAACAAAACACAGAGGGATGAAGTAAAACATGAAATATGGAATTTCTAACATTCTTTAATCTCTTTTTATCTCAATGTACAGTGAATTTCGTATCCCTGTAGCCCTGCACACATTTTGCTTGTTCTGCTTCCTTGTTGCCAGGTGTAATGAAATGCAAAACAATTCACCTTCAGATTAGTGAGTATCATTGGCATGCGAAGGGCTAATTCGCACAAATCAGTGAACAAAGTGACTCATCCGTGGGCACAGAGGAAAAACAAAAGGTGCTTCATTACTGGTCCGTGTTTGGAGCACTGCCCTTCTCATTCTGCATTTGCATCATTTTTGGCGAAAACCCGCAAGGATGAGCTCGTTTTCTATTCCTGCGTATTCCATTCAGAATGAGTGTGCCGGCAAGCGAAATCAAAGGCCTCCGCTGGCAGCATGCAAATAGTCTGTACTGTAAATTTATGTATGTATTTATTTATTTATCTTTATTTATTGTATTGGCCTCACTTTGTCTGTCTGTCTACTAATTTTGTGAACAATGACAGACACCTTTCATGAGAAATAGCAGTTAACTGATTGAAACATTGACACTCAGATAGAGACAGAAAGCCTTTCTGGGAAAGCCTTTGGAATCAGAGTTAATGAGTATGATGGCAGTAGAACTGCACAGAACTGTCTTACAGGGTTGTAGTTATGCACATGAACAGGCTGCAAGATTGACAGAACTCTCTGATGGGCAGCCAGAGATGTTGACTGGCAAGTGCGTTGAATTTTCTTGGCCAGGCAGTTTTTCACATCTTTTCTGCCCTGAGTAAAATGTGGTACTGAAATTCATGCTACAAAATGAACAGTAATTAAAATTGTTCTAATAAGACTACAAAGGCATGGAGCATCTGGGCAACACTGACATATGTTAGTCCACAGCAAGATGCCAGTGGGAATTTGAAGGAAGTTTATGTAATTTCATAGTTCACCTGATTTATGGCAGTGTAATAACATGGACCAACTTGACTCGTACATAAACATCAGTCTTCACGTTAAATTACTCTTTCACTTCACAACCTTCACATCTTCAGCTGACAGAACAAGACAAACCAGCCCTCTGTGACAGGATTGGGCTAAATAAAATGTGTAAGGAAGTTCATTTTAGCAAAAATGTAAAACAGCATTCAATTCAGATCTAAAATAAGCAAAAGGACAAAAATTCAACAGGAATTACCAAAATAAAGAGGGAAGGAAAAGAAACAAGAAAAGACATGCAAAGACAGAGTTCTTCTTGAATAATTCTGTTGCACCTGTATGGCTGCCAGGAGTGCCAGGCTACAAGCAGGGTATAATGAGCATCTAGACACCCACTACAATATTTAAAAAGCCTTTGTGCTGTCTGATCTATACTGAGAAAAAAATACTTACATGGTTTGTAACATTGGTTTATTTAACATAGTGTGCCGGATAGTGGACTGGGTGATCCTTCAGCACACGGCTGGCCAACCTTCATGCTTCCACCTTCTCAGCAGTGATGCCAACATACCAGGGAGGAAGAACAAGAGCATCACTACAGACAAGAGTGAGAGAGAAAATACTGTGCAAATAAACAAAAGTAGTGTGAGCTTTGTATGCAAGGAACTGCCAGGGAAGGAGATGTTTGCTTCTCATCTGCATTTTTTTTTTTTTGGCCATGTTTATTGTGGAAATCTTTTGTACCTGTTTGTGTGCACGGGGTGTTGAGCTTTGGCAAAGAATTCAAACACGGCTGTGGCTCTGAATGCATTACATTAAACGTCAACGCAAGTGTAGGGATTAAAAAAACTATATAATGAATGAAACTTTATTATTGAATCGGACAACCTTGAAAAAATATGAAACATTCACTTTTTTCATGTCAGTTCTCAATGCCATCTTTTTACAATAAACTTTTCTGTGCAGCACGTTTTAAAAAAATTTCCAGGTAAGGGCAAGCTGTTGTTTACAAACTGAACAGAGTCGATCATTTTCTAAAAGTGAGACAGGAAAAAAGTACAAAAAAAACTAAATTTTATTAGATTTACTCAACAGTAGATCTCAATTAAATTATAATTTAAAACTTTGCCATAATTACAAGGTTACTTTGTTACCCCCCCGTCCCTAGATGGATGGTCCTTCCTTAATTGCATACTCAGGAAAAAGTATTAACAGGAGTTTACACAAATATTATACATTTATTTTGTTCATCACAATTTTTTTTTTTTTGCTCACGTCCAAAGTAAATTACATATAAACTACCACAGCCAATGAACAAGTGATGTTCCCACCCCCCCCAAAAAAAATTAATTAAAAAACACACTTTGATATCAGCAGTGGGCAATAAATTTTGCTTTCATTACTCTGCGTTTAAATTATAAAGTTAAGCTCTCAGTACTGTTATGACCTCTTGGGATGACTTGGCATGCTAATCACTATGTGCCCTTCTCCACACCCTACACTAGGCAGCCTCCAAGACCCCCCAACCTGACCCTGTCCACAATAGGTGGTTAGAAAAGGAATAAATTACTCTTATGACCTCAGTGTGTTCAGCATGTTCAGTTTTTAAAGCAATATCATTCATTTTGTGTAACTCATACTATAGGTCAGAGTGACTACCTCCAAACTGGTTACATTAAAAGGTAATAGCAATGATGTTTCTGTAATGATAACAACAACAACAATAACAACAACAATAATAATAATAATAATTATTATTATTATTGCTATTGTTTTTGATGTTGTGCCAAAATTTCACTTTGAAATTCTTTTCATTATGTACTTTGATTTATGTTTTTAAAAGAAGGAGATTCATTTTGAGTGAGTGCAAATAAATATAATTTAAGCTCCATAGCCTAGTTTGTGTGGCTTTATCGATTTTCATTCCTGTCTTTCATCCATAAATTCTACAGTTTGATATATACGTAATGCATTTTCCAACAGTAAACTGGGCCTTTTGTAGCATCCTGTATCACTCTGAAGCTCTTCAGATGTGACCTTGAACCATGAATACTCATGATTACAATGTGTTTCTGTTAATTAATAGCAAATAACTCATTTATACTTTCCTCAAGAAAAACATCATTCTGTGTGATCTTTATAAACAAAATGAATTTGACCTCCTTGGTACTCGGTACTTGCAAAAATGTTTACATCATTACTAACTAATCCAAAAGAACTATTAATTTGAGTGCACTATAATAATGAAATTGTAAATATGAGAAACAAATAATGACGTGTTCAAATTCAGCTGTAATTTTCCTTCCCCTACTGGTACTTAGAGTGTGATGGAGTGGTGATTTCTGTTCCTTTTTGCATAAAATATGAGTTACTACTCACACATTATTGTATAATTTTACACTAGTTCACATGAGTGTTTATTGAATCCAAATTTCAAATTCTGGAAAGCCTGAGTTTGGGATGAGGACCACACAGTAGAGAATAGAGACATATTCCTATTTTCGACACAAGTATACTTCATCCCCTCTTGTCTTTAAGTCAAAAAGCACTCTTAATATGCAAACCACACTGATAACATTCAAGAAACTGTATTTCCCAGAACAAAACCTTATATGAAAACAAAAAAATAATCAACATTGTTTTAATTTATGATCAGCCATTTATAACAACTTTGCAGCTGTGTCTTCTCTAACAGGCTGGGAGGTAAAATCCTGCAAAGTTCTATAAATATGGAACTGGAATTACATAGCAGGATACGTCTTGTATGGAGTTCTAGCCCATCACAAATAAATAAGTAGTTTCACACACACACACAAACACACACACACACACATACACTCAACAAATTGTCACCTGAAATTTAAATTACCAGTTCACCTTTGGACTGTGTGAGTAAAGTGCAAATCCATGCAAGCACAGGAAAAACATGGAAACTGTACACCAGGTCAATGTTGAACATAAGCTCTGTAGGTTTACTATACATTTATTGAGCTTACATGTTAAGACCTGGGCATCTGTAGACACTGTAAATAATAAATAAAATATAAATATTTATGTAAGAATGCAAATATGGTGAACAAACAGAAACACACATATTCCAGTGTTTATGCGAAGTTCAAACAGAGAGAATGCATCTATAGGTGCTAACGAATTGGACTGTGACCTGTTCTAGATGTGGACAAATTATGACACCCACATGAAATTTTATTTATTTTTTCACAATCCCCTCAGCAGTTACTCCACAGAGTATTTCTTTATGTCTAGAAAAAACCTAAAATAAAATGCTTGAAATAAGATGTTTTTTTTTTCACAAGATGCTCTGGGCTAACATCTGTCAAAAACCGTAAAGGTCAAATGTGGCAGCATTCTCCGTGATAATCCATACACGTGTTCATCAGCCAGACTTAGCCCATGTAGGAAATTTTTTAGTAACTGCAATTAGATGAAATGGCTATTTAACGTGATTTTCAAGATTTGGACTGAAATGGACTGATTTTCAAAATTTGGACACATGCACACACACACACACACACACACACACACACACACACACACACACACACACATATATATATATTGTCCTTTCTGTCACATGTTTTTCATTTTGGTGTCACTAGTAATATCTTTCAGTTCCACTGAGAACAGATACATACCCAAACCTGAACACTCAGAACATAATTACAATTTGCTTTGTCAAGGAATGAGGGCATCGCAGGCGATTTTTTGCCAAGGAGTAAATAAAGCTGAGTCCACAGAGACCTTGACTGTGACGGCTATACAATTAGCCTCCAGCAGCTCCTGTCCTTACAGTATTAAAATGTGGTTTTCTCCCCCTGTATCCCATCGTATTGACACAAGCAGTGTTTAGGTGCTCAGGAATTTAGCCTCTCCAGGCTGCTATGTCATGTTACCGTGGTGGGCCAACAAAATTTACTTTTAATGTCATTTAGAAAAAAGCCCACAGTGATGTTGGGATACTGACTAAAGAAACAGATCCACAAACAGAAAATCCTTAGCATTTTAATAGTCAAGGCTCCATCAAAATGCAAAGAAATGTTCAGCAGGTGTTGGCCAACATTTAAGGAATTAGAAAGGTAAACTATTTTTGAGGTAAGAAAAATAATTTTAAAAAATGCTTTATATCGCACTACTCTTTGTGTCATTTCAAAAGGTTAAACATAAATTGTTTTTAATAGAAAAGCAGCCATATGTTGGTAAGACTAAAACCAGTTAATTAATTACAAAAACAGAATTTAATCTGACTTGCGTTTCAATCTTTGTGAGGTATTGCCAATCTGCTGGTAAGTGTTACCAAGTATTGTAGTTTCAGTTTCCCCAACTCTGGATCTGCCCCAGCTCTTCTTGTCCATTCCTTCTTGCTCCTATGTGGTTTCTGTTGTGGACGGATTGTATAGATTTAACACCCTTATTGTGGATAACTAACTTTTGGATTAGTTTGTCCCTGATAAACCTGTTTTACCTCCCTGGTGTTTTCTGTCATTACAATTATTTTACGTCTCTGTACTTGAAAGCTGGCACTATCAGCCATGTCTACCTTGGCAGCAGGCAGCATAACAGTGAAGTGATGGAGCGTATACTGTATCTCCAAACAGGAATGATCTTGTGTGTTTGAGGCACCCACATCACTATTTCTGTAATTACACAGCTGTGTCCTAAGGTAATGCAAGGGAACGTACTGTATGCAAGTCACATTAGCATGAGGACATCTGCTGATCCACTAAATTAAGAGATAAGAGTGATTGCAATGAATGAAAAGAGCAAAGCTGGCACAGAATCACACGACAGCTAAATCCTGACACCGTGCCTAACAACAACCCAACGAGCTGTGTTTTCGCGCACATCCATCAGAGTCCTCACATTTAAAGGAGTATTTAAAGGATCAAAACTTGACTTTCAACTGACAAACTCCCCTGTATGTCAAAGCAGACTAGTGTGTGAAAAAAACAAGTGTAATGTATATGCAGCAGGGAGGCAGCTGCAGAGAATTGTACATGACACCAAAACTTCCCAAAATGGCCTGTTCATGAAACTTTTATGCCCTTGAGTTGAATACTTAACTTTTGAAGCAAACTTTTGAGAAAAAATACAGCCAGAAGACATAAAAATACAGTCACAAGTTCAAAAAAGAGGCCCTTTTCTCACTACCAGTTTGCAAAAGAGGTCCTTTTCTTAAGACATGAGTGGAGTAACCTCTTATTCAATACAGTGTAGTGGAATCTGCTAGGAAGTAACATATGTACGTTAAAATTGAGAATTTCCTTAACAAGATAGTAATATCTTGTATAATGAGCTAAAGAGTGGTAGAAATATAATCATGACACATAATGTTTGATAAAAATACCTCCTATCCAAATACATTGTAGTGATGCACATGGAGGCACTGAGGCGTGTGGTTTCAGCAGCTCTCTGTCTTTTGGTCCCCTGCTGTTTCCCTGAATCTCACCAAAGTCTCTTGTTCAATAAGAAAAGGCAATAAATAAGCCAATGCTGCAAATGTACACAGAGAAGCCATCATTCTCTCCATTAACTTTGCAGCTATCTTTGTTTTTAGAATGCCAATTATAATGCTGTGTTTATTATTATATTTTTGTCCCAAAATGCAGGCTGATCTCACACAGCAAGTCTATTTACCCTTACATTTTGAAACATTGCTTCTAGGCAAAAACTGTTATTATAAAAATAATCCCAATATTGCGTATTTCTCTATACTACATATGTAAAGGGCGTGATAGATTTCTAATTTATTAAAGATGGCGCTGCACTGTGCCAGCTTCTATTCCAGTGACCCAGTTCAGACTGTAGCAAAGAATGTACTGTGTGTGGGGTATTTTATGTACTGTGTGTGGGGTGTTTCCCGCCACAGATCAGTAGGCTACATATTTTCAATTATGCTAAAATTACTTATTATAGAATTGGGCCTTAGTATGAGGTTAATTGATATGCTTTGATATAACATGGTTATCCTGAGATTATATATTAAATATGTTTTGTTGATGCTGCTTAGAGGGTCATGTGTTAAAGGTATGTTTTACTTATTACTTTTTTCTGTTTACCCATGATACACCTCTAACACCATGTGCATACACATTTTAAGGTTACTGAATTTTTTCCAAAAACATTGACTTCTTTTCATTAAAAATGTCATAAAATTTTTCGTACAATGTTTATCTGTTCATTAACAGATTTGTGAGGATCATATTTACCAATTTTTAGTTTTTTTGTTATTTTTTGGGGGGGGGGGGGGGGGGGGGGGGGGGGGGGGGGGGGGGGGGGGGGGGGGGGGGGGGGGGGGGGGGGG